>BMAU01016968.1:590000-600000 GCA_019973935.1 Trichonephila clavipes
ATTTGTTTGAATGTTTCCGTCGCAGTGCAGATTCTTGAGTTTAGCTCAGAAAGTGGTGGAGTGTACTCTTGATCCTTTATAAAACCCCATAAACTAAAATCCTGTGATGATCAAGATGACCATTAAATAACACATCCACGGCCCATCAAAACTGGTACCTCAACATTGAGGTAAGATGTAACATCGTTGTGGTAGTGATAAGGCGTGCCACATTCTCTTGAAAAGTTTTAACTCCTGGTATTTGTTTTCCTTTCATGATTAGCCTAAGAGAAATCTGTAGCATCTCCAAGTAAGTAATTTTTGTAATAGTCTTTTCAGCAAAGAAAAATGTGTCGAGAATATTCGAGGAACTCAATTCACAAAACACATTTATCTCAGGATTATCCCATTCATGTTCTAGGATGGCATGAGGATTTTCCGACCTCCAAATCATACTAAGTGCCCTCTATGAATAAACGTTGAATATATTTCTAGTTTGACATGAAACGGGTTAATTATATTTAATGCTTCGAAAGTTTCTCTAACTTACAAAATTACCCAATTTGTAGACAACCTGTATAATGAACAAAAACATGCAATTTTATGCAAATATATTTTCATATACATATATATGTCTGTATATATATATATATATTTACGTAGTATAATAAGATAAAATAATAAAAGACACACATATATACATATGTATATTTGTTTTCTCTATAAAATACCAAATCAATGGTAAACAGTACTAATTAATAGACTAATAATAAAGCAAAAAATGGCCTTTTAAACATTTGTAATCACATTATTTTATAGAAATAGTCACAAATAAAAATCCAGAAAACTTCATTAATTTGTCTCCTACCTAACAGTTTAGAAAGTTTTTCTTATCTTAAAAATATTGTTTATAATTTTTTTTATAAAACTTTTAAAATTATTCATAAATCATTAGTTATTGATAATATTACTACTGGGAGTACATTTTTTTATTTATTGCTTATGAATTATTTATTTTTATTAGGTATCTCAAAATAATATGTATGTAAAAATCGATAATACTATGCATATTTCATTTTAAAGAAAATGAAATTTGAAGCTTAGTAAGCTTGCTTCTCCATATAACATTTTTCTCCGTTATAATAAATTATTCAAATGAAATACCAAAGTTAAGGCTCATAAGTTCCTTGATAATGTTTTTACGTTAAAATAACATTTAATAAGAATTATTCATACATAAATTAATCAGAATATATATTTTTACATTAAAAACAAATTAGCCATTGCAGCCAAAACATGAATTTAATCAAAACGTTGGCAGAATTTAAAGAGCTTTTACACATCCCATTAGTCATAATATCCCCAAAAAGGAACAAATATAACTCTTATGAAAATAATCCTTCTGAACTGATGAAGTGTACTCATTAACAAAAGCCCGCTACAGATGTTAATAAACAAGGAAATATTTTTCCTCTCTAACAAAATCTTAAGTAATGAGTCCTACTCAACTTTTAATTCCTTCCTAAGCTTTTGGTGTCGAGTAGGGTTTTCCAGCGCCTTTTCACGGCAATCCATTACTTGTAATATCCCAATTCCCATTTGTGAATTTCTGCTATTCAAATTTTTCGAAAGAAAAGAAATTTTCGAGAAAAGCATTGTTCATGAAAGGGGTTATGAAGATCCACAGTTGGGAATCGAACCAGGATAAAAAATCGTTCATGCCTCGCATTATCGATGCAAATGCCCCTTGGTATAATGTAAAATTAATTTGCATTCTAATAAGGTTTGAGAACGAAGGGGTTTAGTTCGAAGGAAAGAGAAGTATAAATGATGAGGGGGAGTACTAAGACGAGGTGCTGTGTTTTGTTTTATACTTGCTTATTTTATTTTATCTTTTGCTGTGTGAGCAATAAAGAGGTGAATTCGAGTATTGGAAGGAAATAAAACACATGGAAGAGCACTCCTTTTACCTTAATTCACTTTAGAATGTAGAATTGGAAATCCTATATTGCTGGAAATTCTAATTTTTCATCTTGTCTTTTTACTATGCGTTTAATCAAAAAAGGAAATAAGATATATTCGTTTAAGATTATTGCTGTGTCTGGTTCTTTCTGTTTGAAAAGATTTGTTTACGATCGATATACTGATGGCAATTACCATTCTGCCGGATTTGAATAATAAAGGAAACGAAATGTGTTGCCATTTTGAAAATGTAGAGTGTTGTTAATTTTTTTTTCTGAGATGAAAAAAAGTAAATGTGAATGTATTTGGATTATTACTGTCAACAGTTGTCTTTAGAGAAGGCGATTGTAACCATTCTAATTGCTACATATGCTATAAATATGAATACAATTCCTCACACTTTTATTAAGGCGATTACAGCTGAGAATTATTTTATTAAAACAGATTAATTTAATAATTATTTTTAAAATGCTAACAGTAAAATAATTTTTTAAAGGATATTTTTTAAATACCATATTATTTTTTATAGATCTTTTTCCTCGATTTTTTCAGTTCCGACTAATAGTTATCACTCTCCCTATATATATCTTGTTCAAATTTTCAATCGTTAATAAAATACCATTTGTTCATCCACTGAAGCTTAAATACATTTTTTTAAACCTGTAGTGGACGACACTTGATGGTAATACAGTTATTTCAAGTATTAATTCATTAATAAAATTTCATTTTTTTTTTTAAATTTTAATTTTATTCTGCTTTATTTCTGACGAAGTTAAAAAACTACAACAGATGGCGCCACGCAAGTCCAAATATATTTTTTAAACTTGAAGTGGATGACACCATGTTAATTAGTTTTTTCAAATATTAATTATTTAATTAAATTTAATCAACTAAAATAAAAATTTTCTTCGTTGACCTAAGTAGGAATTGATTTAACTTTTTTTTTATATTTCTTGTTCAAAATAGTTTTTAATCAATAGTATGGCTTTGATAGCAAACTCATGGCCAAAGATATCGAGTGGTGGGTTAAAATCCTGATACCACTGAAGGTTCATAGATACATGTTAAATATGTCGTGGTCCAAAGTTCTACAAATGCGTACGCATCACTCGACCATGGTTTAAATGTAGGAGGTCAGTTGAAAGTAGATTTCTATTTGCTTTACTCTTCGAAGTTAATAAGCACTCACTTACTATTCAAACAAAAGAAATATTTAAGCTTCAAAGAAAAAATTAAAAATATATCTCAGTATTTAATTATACATCTACAAAAATATCACTTTTAGGTATCTAATAATGATAATAATTAAAAGAAAAATTTATTAAAGCATCAATCAAAACTAGAGCTGCATTATAGTCATTGCAATACTCATTTAATATATTTATCTCGATATGATTTATAACTTTATACACGTGATTTTCTCCAGTTCTTCAGGAAAAAATATAATGCTCTTGAAGAATTTTCCATTTTCTAATATTTCTGAACTAAAAATAAATCATTCTTATAATAAACTTTACTTGCATTTTTTCTCTGAAAAATATTAATGCAAAAATATTTTTCCGAGTAGTTATGATTGCATGTTTTTACCGTTGTAACGAAAACCTAAAGGTACAAAAATAAATAAAATACGAATATATTGAAAAGAGAATTTTTTGGATGTATTTATTATTTTATTGTAATAATGTTTAACGCGGAAAATTCAGTTCCGTGTATGACAAAATGTTTTTGATATGAAAGATAAATTTTATGGTGCGATGCGTAAGCGCGAGACTCCAACACGTCAGAAAACTTTGAAAGAAATCTAATATTAAATCGCGAAACTCAGAATAAGTATGTTAAAATATATTATCAAAAGAAGAGGAAAAAGGTAAAAGTGTTAGTATAGCGTTAGTATCCTCAAGGCGTTATAAAGATATCGTTACAGTTTTTTTACTGCTTAGATTTATTTTACTTCCGTGATTGGGAAAACCTTAAAAAAATCATATTTAAAATGGTTAAAAATAACAACATGGGTAGTTTACTAAAATATGCGCACTCAGAGTACCGATGGATAAAAAATTTGAAGTTTCTAAATCGAAAGTGATAATGTATGTGGAAAAATTCTAATTAACAATCGTAATATCTCCTGTGAAACAGGCACGAATTTATTTCTATATTTTTTTAGCAGTACTTTAGTGCAAAGAAAAAAATTAAGAAAATTAAATTTTCATGCAAAGGTACTTTTTTAAAAAATTATATAGGATGTCTGTTTCTGATATATAAAAATCGCTATATCAGGTTTGCCAAAGAAAAAATTATACATAAAAAAAATTCAGAAATGCAGATTCTTTACCTTTCAATTTTAACTAGATTATTTTTTCCTCCAATGGTTTTATTTTTCTTTGACAATCTTGACACATATTACATTTATTTTTTGAATAACATTTTAGTGTAAGAATTGATATTCAAAATTATCATTCTAATTTATAATCATCTTTTTCCACCAATGGTTTTGTTTTTCTTTGATAATCTTGACGCACATTTTACATTTATTTTTGAAAAATATTCTAGTTTAAGGTTTTCTATTCTACATTCTCATGCTAATTTATAATCCTAGAAGAAGAAAGTGTTTAATGCTTACAAATATTGAACAATATAAACAAAATCAGAATGATTTTCTTTATAAAAGAAAATTAGGTATTTCATTAAAAAGCTTAATTATTTTTTTATAAAAATAGTGTATGCTTTAATAACAAAGTGAATTATCAATATTAAATTTTGAATTTATAGATAAATGGTTTAAAATTGGCATTGATCAACACAACTTTTTCAATCACCTCAGTCTAATGATAGTTTTTATTTTTTAATGTAAAGTTAAATATCCTTTTTCAAAATAAAATGTTCAAACAAATGAACAATTATCACGTTTGCCTCGTCAGTCTTTAAATATATATGAATGTTCTAATTACTGTCAATACAGATTTAATTACCGTCAAGATAGTTAACAAATAAATGTTTTATTTATGTCTCCTCTAAGATATAATATGGTTGACGAAATTGATATCATCACTGGTGACAAAAATAACTAGAGTAAGTACTTAATAATACAAGATATTTCAGTAAGAAACGAAAATAAATATTTATATTTTGATATTAGAACGAGATACATATTTTCCTTGAAGAATATTTGGGCACCTATAGAAAACATTAAAAGCCTGCAATAGATAAGCCATTTCACTACTCATATGCATTAAACCAGTGCTCCTCAATCTGTTATCGCTGGAAACCGGTCAATATTTAGTAATTTTACAGTAGCCTACCGAAGGGGGACGTTGATTGTTTATATTTTACATTGTTTTCATTTAATAACCTTAATGTAATTATAATAAAATACGCCTTAAGAAAATAAAATACTGTTATATACCAAAAATGAATATGAAGCGATATATTGAACATGGAGTACAAAGTAATTTCTTAGGAAAGTTGCACAAATCCCGGAGAAATACACCGCAACAAATTAAAAGAAAATAATCAATGTTCCCTAGGTGGCCCGGTACCATTTGACCTACGGACTGGCACTGGTCTAAGACCCGGGGATTGAAGACCGCTGCATTGTAGACGATGCAAAATAAATAGAAGTAAGAAAATATTTCCAGGTAATAAATCCTGCTTTCATAATAAATTTTACAAATTATTTCCAATGATAAAATATTTTGCTTAACTGTACATTCATTTTATCTATAATTTAGTTCGTTATCAATGTATTATCTCCTTAACAAAAATGCCATTGAAACTATTATATTTGAAACTTATGAATAAACTTTTATTTACAAAAAATGCTTAAGAAATTTCACTTATTTCAACCCCTCAAAAAATTTTATGGTGCCATCATCCTGAAGTCAAATATTAACTTAATTTAAAATTAAAGACTTTGAAAAATTTATGCAAATTGAAGCCACATAAAATGATATACATCAATAATAATAATAGAAATATATGTTCATCTTAAACGTAAGCTGTATAAATTTATTTAAGAGCAGTCAGTAGGGTAACAACGTTTGAAAAATAAGGTTTGATATTTTTTTTTATTTTGAGTTATTGATATTTCTAAAATTTTTCCAACTCAGGACCTTTCGAATGAAATAAAATACAAGCCATTATATGAATTAGAACTATTTTAAAATGATTTTTAAAAAATAATCAGCTGAGATGAACCACGCTCATTTTGACAGATAGAAATGTAAACATTGTCTTTTTAAATCTGGGGAAATATGTCGCAAAAAGCTTCTACTTATTTTCTTTATTTATACGCAATTGACATAGATAACTATATAATAACTGTAAGTTTAACTGTGTTAGTTAAGCTAAACATTTTTGGAGCTAAATTTGGACATGGGGTTATAGTAATTTGAACACTATATTTAATATTTAGTGATTTTACCTAAATTTAAGTCTATTCTTTACTTTAAATTTAGTTTTGCTTAGTTAGTATTACTGATTACTTAAAATCACTAAGGCTTAGAAAAGAGTTATAAAATTTTAAATTTCACAAATAGGTCTACCTTCAAATATTCCAAATTTTTTTAAATAATGCATTCAAAACTTGTATTAAGGATTATTTCAAAATACTTTGACAAAGTAGGATATTTTTATAAAAATTTCTGTTTTCTAAAATTTATATTTTTAAAATTGTGTAAATTTACTGTATGCATGTACTTTATGTTTTATAATGCAATTGTGTATACATTTATACATATAAGTGACATTTTTGAAACATTCTTGAAACTCTTAAATAGACAGCAGATATCCTAACAGAAAATGACAATTTTCAATAAATTCATAATAATAAATGCTTGGTAAACTAAAAGTTTGTCTTTGGAAAACTAATTAATATATTTAAAAATTTTTTATTTCAATATAAATATAAATGTCTTATCTCAATATACAGAAAAAATCTTGAGTCTTTATGTTTAGTAGTTTATGAGAAATAGGTATGAGATGATACATCAAATATGATGTTTGTTGTCTTTGCGAAAAGCTTGTTACATACATAAAAATATATAAATTGCATGTTTAAAAAGCATAAAAAAGTTTTATTGTGGCTGTTTTAGAAATCATTTGTCCAGTTTTGGAGTAAATTTTGAAGTTTAAAACTTAGAAAATTTTTGCAACATCAAAACCTAATGATATTTTTTACAAAAGCCTAACGAAAATTTGCGAAATATAGTACTATCAGGTATCCACCCAAAATTCATACCGAAACAATATTCATACATTTTCGCATTATATTTATAATGCTTTATGTTCAAATTTGATATCTGTAATGCATGAAAGCTACAAATTCTTCAAAAATTGATACATAATTTGAGAAAATTGATATTACACTAGAAATTATTTTGTTAAAAAACACTGAAAAATGCTATTCTGGGCAATTTAAGATTTTTTATTTACTATTTTATGCAAAATAAATTGCAAAGATGCTAATGTTTAATAAAATGGGACAAATACATGTCGTAAATTAATATTTTTATAATAAAGTGATACTTTATAGTAAAAATTCAATTTTCTGAAAAAAGGATAGTTTTAAAACTGCATGTAACTTTTTCTCAGAATAAAATATACGAAAGGATATGAAAGGTTTTTTCCTCGTGATACTGATATGTAACTATATGTATTCATGTAAGTTTTGGGGGGATTTTCCCAAAATATTTGACTTGAATCCATAAATCGTGACAAAAAATGACAGTTTTTTTTAAAAAAATTCATAGTGATATTCTTATGTTACATGTTTTTGAGAAACCGAAACAATATATTTTAAATATTTCACTTCATTGCGAATACAAATGTTTATTTATTGTTCAGACAAGTTTTTAAACTTTAATATTTAAGGTATCCGTCTACGTTCGGAAAGATGATTTAAATAAAACGCATAAATGGGTAATTTTCATGATATTTAGTGTCACTCAGATTAGAATGCATGCATAAAATTGTTTTAAGGACATTTTGACAAAAACAAAATATTTAAATATAATATTTTGAAAAAAAATTAACTTCGAATAATCTTTCCAAATGTTCCCCTTTTGTGAAAAATGGTTCTATTATAAAAATATTTTGCCTGTATATAGCTCAGATCTCTCTACAGAGGCTCAACTAGAATTTTTGAAAAATTCACATTATTTTCAGAGTTACCACCAATTTTATTAATTATTCGCTTTTTTTTTCTTGAAATTGCTCCCCTCTGTTGTCGTAAAACATGGATAAAACCACTTCTAAGTTATATATTTCAAAAATTCTAGTTGAGCCTCTGAACAGAGGTATGATCTATATACAGGCAAAATATTATTCTAATAGAAGCATTTTTCACAAAGGGAGAGCATTTGGAAAAAAGATTATTCTAAGTTAATTTTTTGCCTAAATATGGTATTTAAATAATTTTTTGTGAAGATGTCCTTAAAACAATTTTATGCATGTATTCTAATCTAAGTGACACTAAATATCATGAAAATTATCCATTTATGCGCTTTTGAAAATCACGGTTCTGAACATAGTCAGATACCTTAAAGGTTTTTTAATAAAAGGTAACTAATTATTACACACACACACACTCAGATGTGTGATGTTTTTTGCCGTTGCGAGAAGCTTGTTACATGCATAAAAATACACAAATTTCATGTTTAAAATCATAAAAACAGTTTTATTTTTAACTTTTTTAGAAATCTTTTGTACAGTTTAGAGAAAATTTTGAATCTTGAAACTTTTAGAAATTGCGTTTGCATGTGAACATACACATCCATAATGAAACCTTTTGCTATGTGGTAAAATCACGTATTTCCAAATCATTGCTCTTACATATTGATACATGTTCACATTATATTTATGATGCTTTAAGGTCAAATTTGATATTTGTAATGCATCAAAGATAAAAATTCTTCAAGGATTGATACAAAATTTGAGAAAATTGATGCAAAATGTTAAAAAAAAATCTCGTTGAACAAAAACTGAAAAATACTATGTATGTATTTTATAAACATTTTAAGACTTTTTTGTTTCCTGTTTTGTGCTTAAAGAATAAGAAGATACTAATGTTTAATAAAATTGGGCAAATTCATGTTGTAATTCATTATTTTTGTGAAGTGCCTTTTTATATTTAAAATGTAATTTTCTCAAAATGATGGTTTTCAAACGGCGCATACCTTTTTCTCAGAATCTACTAAATGAATGCACGTACAATTTTTTTTATTTAAATAATATTTAACTTTATATGCTAGAATTACATTTTTGGAGATTTTCCCAATTTATTTTGCTGAAAAGCAGTTATCATGAAAAAATGACAATTTTCAAAAATTTCGTAATGATACTTTTACGTTCAATATTTTTGAAAAAAGAATATATTTCAAGAAATTTAACAATGGTATGAATAAAAAAAACCTAATTAATATGTATACAAAATTTGAAGTTCTTATAATTAACAGTTTCTGAGAAACAGGTTCGTAAATTGGCTTAATTTAACATTTTCTGTATAGGGGGTACTGACTATTCTTAAAGCATTGAAGGAAATATGATTATGACAAGTAAAACAAGTTACGATACATGAAAAATACTGATTGATTCATTAGTTTACAATTATGAGAAACTCAATTTTCATATCTTTTATTTTTTGGAAATAAAAGTATATTCAAGAGAGACAGTACAAATTTTTAATATTAAAATTAAAAACAATAAAGGAATATAAACACAAGTTTACAATAATAAAAATATAAACTAATTAAAAAATTTCGCATAAGTAAAATATTAAATTATCTGAAACACAAATAATCTTCATTACGACAAACTTATGTAATAGAAATAACAATCAGACTTTCTGTTTTTAGAACTGGGAACAATAAACTTTTCTTTCCTTAGATTATGGAAACAAAACATCAATATTCAAATGGTTAACAGAAAATTCATCAGAATTCATCCTACGTTTTTTAATTGGTATGTTGGATAAATTTTCTTTTCGTTTGTCATCACATTTGATTTATTTTTGAACTTTATTTAGCCATAGTGATCGCAATTTCTTTACAGTTATAATAATATT
>BMAU01016968.1:605000-802500 GCA_019973935.1 Trichonephila clavipes
GGTTTTTACTTAGATTTTATAAAAAAAAAGCAAAACGTAATTACAATTTAAAGTCCTTCCTTTGAATAAGTAAGTTACAGTTAGTTCAAAAAGACAAACAAAATTATTTGAGTTCTAATTATTTTATATTTTTGTTACTGCAATCATTGTATGAATAATTTTATCATTTATAAAGTATAGATGTATAAATGAGGAAATATTTTTTCTATACTATTACTAAATTTTATACTATTTCTTAATTCTATAAATTATTATGCTTTATATTAGCCTTCTATCTTTATACTTTTACTTCGGATTGATTTTACGATTTACGTTATTTTTAAGATATTATATTTCGTTTATTAAGGGCCACTTTTAATCCTTTATTACTGAAATGTAAATCATACGATATAGTCCTAGTAGATGGTTTTCTAAATAAATAATGAAATAAGTCAACAATATTCAATACGGCCTTAATAAATTATATTGAATATTTTGAGCATTCCTAGATTCACAGTGAATTAAATCCATACAAGATGCTATACCATTTAAAGTAGAACTGTCATATTATTAAAATAATTTATCATTGATTTTTTTTTATTTAGAGACACAACAAATTTTAAGCCTTAGTAAAGTAAGAAAAATGATTAGACAATTTAAATGGAATAAGTAATTAAGTAATTAGTGTATTGCTAGAAATCATATTAAATCATCGCAATCAATCATTATGTCGATGACATACAGTGTTTCTTTTTCCAAGTATAGAAGGTTAAATTGGTATTACTTTCCAAGATGGCGACCGATTTAACAGCTGTCAAGTGATTTATTCTCAGTTTGGTTTGGCAATTCATCATGATTAGACTCAAGCCTGAACAACGCTTTCACATTGTGCAATTTTATTCCGAAAATAATGGTCGATTTTCATAAGCGAATTTTGTTTAGCGATGAAGCGCACTTCTGGTTGAATGGCTACGTTAACAAACAAAACTGCCGCATTTGGAGTGAAGCTAATCCACAAGTGTATGTAGAAACACCGTTACATCCAGAAAAACTGACTGTTTGGTGCGTTTTATGGGCTGGTGGAATCCTTCTTCAAAAACGATGAAGGCCACAACGTTACAATCAATGGTGATCGGTATACAGCCATGATTACTAACTTTTTCATTCCTTAATTGAACAATCATGATGTCCAGGAGCTGTGGTTACTACAAGACGGCACAACATGTCACACAGCTCGTGCCATAATCGATTTATTGAAAGACACGTTTGGTGACCGCCTAATTTCACGTTTTGGACCTGTGAATTGGCCTCCAAGAACTTGTGATTTAACACCGCAAGACTATTTTTTGTGAGGCTATGTAAAGTCATTGGTCTATGCGAATAAGCCACAAACGCTTAACCATTTGGAAGACAAAATTCGCCGTGTTATTGCCGATATACGGCCACAAATGTAGGAAAAAGTCATCGAAAATTGGACGTCCAGATTGTACTACATCCGATCCAGCTGTGGCAGTCCTATGCCAGAAATCATATTTAAAATGTAATGCCACAAGATTAGCTTTCGAATAAAAAAAATTCATGTCAATCGAATAATATATCGTTGTTTTATTGCAATTTAAAGTTCTATACCTCTCAAAAACCCCCTTTAGTTATATCCCTGCATAGTTTTGAAATTTATTAATAGAAATTAAATACCTTTGTATGATTTTTAATTCTATCATAGGTTAAAATCCTCAATAGAAAGAAGTGAAATTGGAAAAATTTATCTCTTTTATTGTTATAGCTTAAGAGTCTTATATTGTATACTGCACTAAAAAGCAGTAAAAGATTTCAAATACTTGATACTTAAAATTATTTTTTTTAATAATTAAACCAGAATTCAGTGAGACATTAAAGTTAATAGAATCGAAAGAAAAATACTTAAAAAAAGACAAATAAGAGAAAACTCAATTATTTTAGAATACACAGTATTTGATCTAAATTTAAGCAGTATTTTGTTAAGTTCAGATTATTTGAGATTCAAGCCTAAAACACAGTTTGTATTGTAGGATTCTATTTTTCAATTTTTTAGTTCTGTATTATCAAGATGTCAGTAACAAATATTCTCATTAACATATCTAAGAATAAAAATTAGAATAATTTTTAGCGTTTTTTTTATCAATTTCATATGTAAAGGGTGTTTTTTTGAGAGGTATAGAATTTTAAATTGCAATAAAACAACGATGTATTATTCGATTGACATGAATTTTTTTTATTCGAAAGATAATCTTGTGGCATTACATTTTAAATATGATTGCTGCCATAGGACTGACACGACTGACTCGGATGTAGTCCAATCTGGACGTCCAATTTTCGATGACTTTTTCCAACATTTGTGGCCGTATATCGGCAATAACACGGCGAATGTTGTCTTCCAAATGGTCAATCGTTTGTGGCTTATCCGCATAGACCAATGACTTTACATAGCCTCACAGAAAATAGTCTAGCGGTGTTAAATCACAAGATCTTGGAGGCCAATTCACAGGTCCAAAACGTGAAATTAGGCGGTCACCAAACGTCTCTTTCAATAAATCGATTGTGGCACGAGCTGTGTGACATGTTGTGCCGTCTTGTTGTACCCACAGCTCCTGGACATCATGATTGTTCAATTCAGGAATGAAAAAGTTAGTAACCATGGCTCTATACCGATCACCATTGACTGTAACGTTGTGGCCTTCATCGTTTTTGAAGAAGGATTCTACCAGCCCATAAAGCGCGCCAAACAGTCAGTTTTTCTGGATGTAACGGTGTTTTGACATACACTTGTGGATTAGCTTCACTCCAAATGCGGCAGTCTTGTTTGTTGACGTAGCCATTCAACCAGAAGTGCGTTTCATCGCTAAACAAAATTCGCTTATGAAAATCGACCATTATTTTCGAAATAAAATTGCATAATTTGAAATCGTTGTTCAGGCGTGAGTCTATTCATGATGAATTGTCAAATCAAACTGAGAATAAATCACTTGACAGCTGTTAAATCGGTCGCCATCTTAGAAAGTAATGCCAACTTAAACTTCTATACCTGAAAAAAAAACACTCTGTATATATGTGTGTGTGCACGTGTGTGTTTATAAGTTATGCATTCGTGACCAGACAACAAATATTTAACGAGATATGTGATAAAAATAACGGATTCTAATAGCTATCTGAATTAGTTAATGTTGTTAACATTTAATAACGATTTCTTTTTCATTCTAGAAGCTGATTTTCGTACATCATATATATATAGATATTCCTTATTTTAAAATAAACGTTATTTTAAAATTTCGTATAAGTCTGCTTACAGGCTTTAAAAATATGGATTTTTGTCAATAATAGAATGCATAATATGTTTCTTGCTAAAATATTTTTAAACTAAAGTTTTTCAAGTATATTTATGCAATTCTAATCTATATTTATAATTAATTTTGATTTCTAAAATAACAAGTTTGAAAAGATATTTTTATAGAAATACAAATGTTTAAAAACAATTACAAAAAAACTTGTTATAATGAACCCACTAAATAAAAAATTTTGGATGTTTTTCAAGTATATTTATGCAATTCTAATCTATATTTATAATTAATTTTGATTTCCAAAATAACAAGTTTGAAAAGATATTTTTATAGAAATACAAATGTTTAAAAACAATTACGAAAAAACTTGTTATAATGAACCCACTAAATATAAAATTTTGGATGTAATTACTAGAAATAATTTGGTAAATGTTCCAAGTCAGAAATAGGGAGTATTATTTGATTTACACTTAAGGCATCCGACTACATTCGGAACCGTGATTTTAAAAAATCACATAAATGGATAATTATCATGATATTTAGTGTCACTGAGATTAAAATACGTACTTAAAATTGTTTTAAGCACATTTTGACAAAAAAAATAATTTAAATACCATATTTAGGCAAAAAATTTAACTTAGAATAATCATTTTTTCCAAATGTTCTCCTTTTGTGAAAATTGCTTCTATTAGAATAATATTTTGCCTGTACATTGCTCAGACCTCTCTACAGAGGCTCAACAAGAAGTTTTGAAAAATTCACATTATTTTCAGAGTTACCACCAATTGAAATAATTATTGACGTTTTTTTCTTAAAATTGCTCCCCTCTGTTGTCGTAAAATAGGAATAAACCCACTTCTAAGTTATATATTTCAAAATTTCTAGTTGAGCCTCTGAACAGAGATCTGACCTATATACAGGCAAAATGTTATTGTAATAGAAGCATTTTTCACGAAAGGTGAACATTTAAAAAAAGATAATTCTAAGTTAATTTTTTGCCAATTATTGTATTTAAATAAATTGTTTTTGTCAAAATGTCCTGAAACAATTTTATGCATATATTCTAATCTAAGTGACACTAAATATCAAGAAAACTATCCATTTATGTGCTTTTAAAATTACCGGTTCCGAACGTAGTTGGATACCTTAATTCTTTAAAATGGAAAGTTCTTATGAATGTATTTCGGTGTAGTAATTTAGAATATTGCTTCTACAAATGCTATTTCGAATATCTTCCAAATTGCTTTATGTAAATTAGAATGATATTTTGAACGTATATTATTTGAAACATTCTGTGATAATTTTGTAAATAAGTAGAATTTCGTGATGCGTAAAAGGATTTAAAGGTCAGTTATTTACTTTAATGTAGTTAATAAACTAATGCATTAATATAATTTATTTATTTTCGAGCTATTAACAGTATTATCAATTTAATACAGATGCGATAAGTATTAAAGAATCTTCTATGAATGTCATTGTCATTTGATGGAGGTTTAAAATTCCAAGGTCCGTTGCCAATAGCATTTATGTTGCTTTATAGGGTGACGTTATTGCAACACCCTCTCACTTTAAAAATGTCATATTTTTAATGAAGGTTCACCTTCTCTCTAAGAGGGAGAGTCCTCCTAGAAAGTATTTAATATTCTTTTCGAATAGAAGTTTTTTGAGGAATGTTAAAAATAAGTCTCTTACCTGCTTTTGGATGGATGTGATGAAAAAGAATGCCTTCTGTACTAGAAGTAGATATATTAGTTTGTATTTTAATTAAATTTCCGCATATATAAGCAAAAAATAATTTTATGAAGCCAACGTAAACTATTTCGTTACAGGAATGTTCAATATTCATGTCAGTTAACACTCCTTATACTTCAAGTTGTATAGTAATCTGTAGCATTATTCTTTAGCGATATTTTCTACTTCCTAAAAATTAATGTATATCATCAAATCTTATCAAAATACCATAAATCTTGAATTCTGCGTATACGTTTTTCTTTTTTTATTTGGTGGAAATAGATGAGTTTGGTGTAAAATTTAATCTCGGTGAAAAGTGACCCATGCCATAGCTTACCTTCCGTAATAAACATTATTTTTCCGGTGTAAATGATTTACCCAACACATTGCATGACTACATGATATTAGCTTTTTAATACCGCTTAAAGTTTCTCGTAAGGCACTAATGGCTGAAATGTTAGTGAGAAGTAGTGATTAAGCAAAACCAAATATATATATATATATATATATATATATATTCTTTAAGCTGGACTTATTACTGAAGACGTTTTCACAGTTAGATAAAAGAGAACAATTTTGTTTTGATAATATAAAAAAATCTTATAGATGAAAAAGAAAATTGATAAATCATTCTAAATATTATGTGTACATGTTATTATTCTAAAAAAATTATAAAAAATTTAGAGAAAATTTATTGTCATAAGTTTTAATTGGGAGTTGAATCTAGTATTCATGATTAAGTCAAATTGCATATAACATTTTTTGATTGAAAATAAACGCAAAAAGCAAGCAATCATGTTAGTATTTTGAATAATGATTGAAAGAATGTGTAGCATTTTCATTTGTTTACTTAGAAATTTTGCTATGACCCTGAAAACTAGGTTTTAATTATTTTTTTTTTTTTTTACCTTTACAATCAGTCATAAACACTATAATGCTGTTTCAATAACTGGCAACTTGTTTGCAAAAATGAAAGATTAAATTAAAATTCCTGTCCTCTTTCAGATTTCATGAAGAATATAATCTAAACAATAATAAATACAGAGAAAATGAAGAAGCAGAAAACATTTTTCTATACAGTTTCAAGAGTTATCCAATAACCAATTTGATACATTTAATGAAAGAAAAACCGATTTCACAACAAACTTTACACACCTCACACTTATCAGTTATTTTACAAAAGCATTTCTCAAATCCCTTTTCCTCTTCTCCAACAAATATCATTACACTACCCATCGCAACAACAGTACAATTGCAAACACTTCTATTCAATGCCCATTATTCTAAACATTAGTTACGAGATACCGTTGGAAATCTAACCCCAATTTGAAATCCCAAACAAAACTTGGCAGCCTTACATAAGACTCAATTTATCATTGGCCTGCAAATCTTTCCTGAATTAACGGCTACTTCTCCGACGGCGGATGGTTAAATTCGAGGGCCCCCTTTCTTTGCAGGAAAACGACCTGCTTGCTTTATGGGAGATCTCCTGATTACAAAGGCATTAATTGCATTTCAGACACTGCCCTTCTCTGCGTCTAAGCTGTCCCGATGTGAATGATTTTATTGCCATCACCAGAAACAGGTAAGAGGCACTATCCAATCTAGTGATGCATAGAACAAGGATAAGAAGGGAGCAAGGATTATGTTCTGTAAGATAAATGAGGGGTTGTAAATTGCAAGTTTAATCTCGCTGCGATTCTTGATTTGTTTTTGGCGATTGTTGTTGCTCTCGTCGTGTATTCCATCTACTTGGTTAATGCGATTTTTTTTTATTCAGGCTGCTTGCTTGTAATTTTTTTTTTTCAAATTTAAAAAATATGGATTTGAATTTAAAAACATTCCTATAGAGGAATTTTACTGAAACTAATCTAAAATTTATCCGGTTCTCAGATTTACAGGAGGATATATTTTATATGTATATTACTATCTTTATTTTCTTCTATCAAAAATACAAGGGGTCTCAGGGGTGTTAAATTTCTCTGGAGGGCTGGAAATATAAACAATTTTCAAACAGGTGTTATTATTTTAATTTTCAATTAAATAATGCGAATCTTTTACACATTATTTATAAAAGAATGGGGCTTCTGAAAAGTATAAAGTGTTTAAAATGTAATCATAATTTAAAGAATTACAAGCATATGAAAATAAGTAACATTTTTCTATAAGAAATATTTATTAAGTTTTACGTTGCGCATGCTATTTTCTAAAATAGTAGTTTTAATTTCTAGCTATAAGTTGATTTATAAAGTTAAATGTATCTTTATTACACTGTAGTAATATTATATTAGTATAATAAGTTATATTTTTTAAGAAATAAAAACATTACATTTTCAAATTTTTTAAAAAAAATTCTAATATTTTTCAAATATTTCGAAATACAAAAGATATATTATTCTTAAATGATGTAGGGTTTAAATAGTATGATGCATTTTATAATTCTATAAAGTTTTATACATCAAAGGCTACTATTTTAGAAAATAGCATGCGCAACGCAACAAATTACTCAATATTTATTACAGAATGTTCATATGCTTATAATTTTAAAAATTATGATTATATTTAAAAAAAATTGTACTTTTTTTAAGACACAATTCCTTGTAAATAATGTGTAAAAGAATCGAATTATTTAGTTTATATTTAAAAGAATTATACCTGTTTGAAAATTGTTTAAATTTTCAGCCCTCGACAAAAAAGTAATACCCCTAAGACTCTAAGTTCTTTAATTCTTAAATATTTCAGTATTTTACGATACATTCTCATACGATTCAAATTCATGGAAAAGAAAAAAGAGATTTTTCTCGTGATTGATATTAGGAATAATGAAAGGAAATTCGCTGTCTAAATTTATAAATTTTGTTTCCTAATAGTTTATGACTAATTTTTAAAGTCACTCTAGATCGGTTTTTAAAATTTAAAATTAGAATAATTTGGAGGGATTAAGAATATTTTTCCCAATTTTATCTATTTTTAATTAATCATTAGAAACATTAAATTTTCTCTATCGCAGTTTTAAGAGCAAAATACATTTTCCGCAACTATTGAGTACAATATAGAATTATTGGTATTCTAATTAATTTTAATTAAAAAAAGGCAGATCAACTAAACATTAGAAATAAATTACTCATTAAAATTTTCTTTAGTATTTTAAATTTGCGCCATCTTTTGCTTGTATGAAGAATACGAAAATTATGTAACATATATATATATCAGGCTCTTATAATTATATAGTTAAAAATTTATATACATTTTTTTTTATAGAATGAGAATTTTTTTTAAAGCTATTGGCAATTTTTGATGTATTTAGATGAAATGTTTTGTAACTTAATAGATTATAATGGATATCTGTATATTTTGTTTTTCAAATTAAACTATCACAAATTTTTGAAATTTCCGTTAAGTTCTTAGATTTTTTGCAAGATATATTGATGTTCAAAATTATTTTTATTAGATGTATTATATTCAGCATAAAAATGATTATATTGTCCTCAAAATCATTGTGGATATATGTGCTACGAACTCGTTAAAACACTACAAATCCATAAGATATCTGCGTGATTTCTAGGATTAATGTTTAAGTCATTTAAGACTAAGAGCTATTAATTAGTAGGAAGTATTTCGTTTAATCTTTGATTTTGTGCTAACTGTGTAATTGTACTGGAGATCTTCATTGTTCATAATGTATTTTCAAGCAAAGCGTTATTGTTTCTCGGGAGGTTGAGTCAATGCAAACTTTGAGTTCAAATCTAAGCCCTTTTGAGTGAGTTCGGTTCCGCTAATTTACTTTAGAGTTCAACGTTAATGAAAAAAAGTCCAACAAAAAAAAACCGAGTAATGAAATATAGCTGACAACAAAATAGCAAATTTTTTCGAGTTTAGAAATATAGCAATAAATTAATTCGTAGAGTTTATTATTATTATTATTAATGCAGGTATAGACATAACTTTTGGGATTTTAGATACAATACAGGAAACCTTTTAATAATTTTCATATCATAAACTCCAATACGTAGCAACAAAAATAGAATGCGGAAACAAAAATGCATAATAATAATAATAATAATAGTTCTACAAATTAACAAGAAAAATATATCGCTACAAATTTCCATAAGCAAAATTACAAACACTAAAATCTTTTTTAGAAGTATAACTGCTTCATATTATGTTAATAGTATTTAATAGCGCACAGTACCCTAATAACATTTCCATGACCATGACAACATAATGGTTACAATCATCAACTTGTGACTGGCGTGTTGTGGATTCGATTCCTGGAGCCACTGAAGACCCATCTTGTAGATGGGACTGATGCATGTTACATCTGTCGAGCTCAAATTGTTGCCGTGTTGTGATAGATTGGATAGAGAATGCTAGCTCACTTGACCAATGTTTAAAATTACGAGGTCCGTTGCCAATAGACCTCGTATTACTTTATAGAGATAGAAAGAGACGTTAGTATAAGTCTAATACAGCGTTTTTCAAACTGTGGGGCGTGACCCTCTATCGGGAGTTATAACTGAACAAGGTGGGCGTGAGCATTTTGAAAAGTCGAAAACAAATGATTATTTTTTTAAAAAAAAATTATTGATTTACTGAAAGTAAACAAACTAAGTATATTCTTACATAATAAAAAATAAAATTAACATTTGCACTGATACAATACACATATAAATGAATCAGTACTGTCCAATGTATTTTATAATTAATTTAACAACACTAAGTTAATAATAAGTTTAATAATCACCAGTGACCCCACGGACTTGTCATACATAAAAAAAATTATATACAAACACTTATCTTGATAATTAGTACGGATTATAACTAACCCCTTAAAGTCCAAGTAAATGTTTTCGCTATTCACCTCCCAATTCCACCGTTTTCTACGTAAGAGAGAGTATGTAATGTATTCAGAGGGAGGAATAAATAAGGAAATCCTCTGAAATAAGAAAGTCCATCGCAATTATTGTCAAGGTCCTTTTATTGCATTCCGAAGTCTTTGGAATAATTTTATGGATAGGAGAGCACAGAAAAGAACGTACTTTGGAAATACGTATACATACGTCCGAGGAAATTTACGCTTTGGCTCGATGAAACGTTTATATACGCCGGTGGCACTTGAGAAAAAGTCGTCCAATACATTGCTATTTGTATGGAGGGGGGCAATGAAAATTATGGTTGAACATTGGGTCGCAAATTTTGAAAGTTAGATGAGCACTGGTCAAATAACATTTCCCAAAATATTAAATTAAGTTTTTTAAAGTAATGCTCAAAATAATCATTTTAACCTAATTAAGAAAAAAAATTGTTTCTTGATCACAAAACAATACTGTTCCATAATCACCACGATACTTTTCTAAATCCAAAATAACTCTCTGATCTCATGTAGTTGGGCATAAAACAACCCTAGACTACATCTCGATAGTTTCTATGTCCATGCATGGTATGAAGCCATTAAACGCATCGGTATTACTGACGTATTGAAACGTAGACGGCGAGAGAGACGAAAGAAAAAAACTGAAACTGAATCTCCGGAGAGAAGGATACATCCTTCTGAAAACTTCTTCAATCTACCACTTCGATTCAATCTACTTCTGGAGGGAAGTTGCGCGGGGGGATCAGGAGAAAAAATAGAATGATTGGAGAAAAATTCCGATTTCTATTTCATCCTAACATGCAAACGGTGTCTTGTTTCCTGTATTTTTATCGCAGAGTGAGATGGGGTTTTATATGGCTGAGCAGTGAGGAAACTGTAGGGAGACCTTCTTAGAAAAGAATATTTTCATGAAATATTTATAAAACAAAATATAAATGTTAAAAAAATTGTAGATGGCCAAAGTAAATTTTTGGTTTATTAATGCATATCGTATGGTATACAGGTGGATAAAATAGCTTAGGTAGCTATTTATAATTCCTTTTTAGTTTTCTATTTCATTTAATCTTTTAAATTAAATGAAAATACAAAGAAAATTCAAATTCATGGTAAAAATTTAAGAAGAATGTGTTAAGAGTAATGTTATTTTTTAAATGTTATACAACATAAGGCATTAAAATATAAAATTTGTAGCAAGCATCCAATCATTTTGCCATTGTTAGAAACAAGCTTCATTTATTAAAAAAAATACTAATAGTTATATTGTAATTATCATGACATTTAATGTTTTAATGATGGATAGTTCTCTTAATTCTACTATAGAAACAAATTGAAGTGTCTTACTATTTATATTTTTCAAGGATTATTTCATTGTTATGATACCAAAGGAAAATAATGGGAAATCCAATTTTACAAAAATAATACTGAAAACACATTTTGCTATACATTGAAATTTACTACAGTTCCCGTTATCATTTAAATTATTTCAGGGAAGCGTATTAGAGATTTGGACACTTCCGAAGTTCGTCAACTAGTTTTAAGTAGAAATCAGGTATTTCATAAATTATCTAAATACCTATTGAAATAAGGAATGCCATTTTTTATTCCATGCTTATACGCTTATATAGAATTGATTTTATAGATATTTTTAATTATTAATATACGTCACATGAAGAGAAAAGCATTTTCTCGATTTTTGAAATATATCCTTTCAAATAAGGGGTAATTTGACTATAGTATATTTCGTGAACATTTTTTTCCGGAAATAAATGACATCTATAATCTTTTATAAACACATTTATAAATAATTTATTAGGGATTTGGTTTGAATTGTTTTTAACTTATATTCCACACTGAAGCAACTCGAAGTTTATTAATGGTCTATTGGGTCTCTTGATTGTTTATTGGGGTCAAGTGCAATTCAGGGTGCTTGAAACCTTTATCCCTCATTACATCACGCCATTGGGAGGACTTTGAGCCTCTACAGATGTAACGTACTTCAGTCGCTCTACACAGCGGATTTTTAGTAGTACACGGACTCACTAAATAACAACACCGATCATAAGTTTACCACATGACCAAATTAATTTGTTACGAAAGAAATACATATGAAGTTTGTCAGTGGGTTGAAAATTATTTTATGAATTTATGAACATCAAATTATTTTATTGTTTTTCTATTCATTCCACGTGTAATGTTAAACTTAGTTTTTAATAGTGTGTTCTCTTGTACTATTATTTCGAAAATTTCTGCCAAAGGGGAAGGTTAGGATCCTACGCAGAATTATCCTTTATTAATTTTCTAAATCAGTATCAGCTTTAGAATTCGTAACCGTTGTCCTCTTTAGTCCAATGACTCTTCCTTTATATTATCTTAATTGCTTCAGGCTCTTGACAGCTTTTCCAATAGCTTAGCTAGCTCTTTTTCATTTTGGTGTTTACTGTCCTTAGCTCCTTTTATATATACACTCTATAATAATAATAATAATAATAATAAACGACACACCAAGAAAGAGTTGCTCGATAAAGACAAAACTTGGTGGGTAGAAGGACTATAAATATAATAGAAAATGATTAAAATTTCAGAATAAATGAATGATTTATTTCAGAGTTACATCGTTACAAAGTAACACGTTCAATAAGATGTTGACCTACCTCTAGCCTGTATGCAAGCTGCCACAAGACGTGGAATCGAGTGATAAATCGCCCTGATGGTCTCTTGCAGTATTTCTTGACAAATAGGCTTCAATTGTCGGGACAGGTCCTCAACATTCTTCGGTAGACGACGCAATCTCCCTCCCTGCACATCCCAGACATGCTCGATTGGAGAGATATTTGGTTATCTGGCTGGCTAAGGAAGTGTTTGATAAGCTCTAAGTCAGTTCATATTAACACGCGCCGTATGTGGTCTGGAACTACATTACTGGAAATAAGGCCAAGTTACTGCAAAAGGAACGGTAACAAAAACGTTATCAGAATGTCATCAACGTACCGCTGTGCTGTAAGTGTGCCTCTACTGACACCCAAAGGGGCCCGGCTGTCAAAAGAAATGGCATCCCAAACCATAACTTCTGATTGAGGGCCCGTGTGGCGTGCGATAGTGAAAGCAGGATTGGCACGCTACCCTAGGCGTTTCCAGACACGTCTTCGAGGATTTACATGACACAATTCGAAGTGGGATTCGTCACTAAACACTATACGTCCCCAGTCAGTATGATTCTAACCTGACAGAATCAATACCACTTTGATCTGGCTCGACAGTGTGCAGGCGTAAGTGGCAGATGGTAACGAGCGTAAATTTCACTCTATCAGCCGCCTGTGAATGGTCATGGTGGACACTCTCTTACGGGTCGCACATCTGATGGTTGCTAACGATGAATCAAACTCTGTGACAAATGATCTGACAATCAATCTGTCCTCTCGATCTGTTGTGACCTTATGTCAACCACTACCATTATGACGCTAAAATCTACAACTGTCCACCAATTCTGGCCAGCATCTTCTAATAGCTGCATCTCTTCCACCCATATAAAGAGCGATTCTTCGATTTGCCCAACCTGCCTCTTTCAATCCAATGATACGACCTCTTTCAAACTCTGATAGTTGCTCGTAATGAGCCCGAATCCCATGGAGAGGCATTTATTCAGTCGCTGAAAGGTATCTTAAATTGCAATGCAACAGAAACTTTTGACTATCAGATTGAAAATAGCTTCTTATAGACACCTGCTGAATGTGCAGTTCCGATGTAGCTCCCGCTATTCATTCTTTGGATACCAATTTTAATCATTTGCATGTTCGGTACAAATACGAAATTTTATTACAATCGGGTAACTCCTTCTTGGTGCGTCGTTGTTTTGTTATAGAATATATATATATATATATATATATATATATATATATATATATATATATATATATATATATATATATATATATATAGCAAACTCTTGACCTTAGGAACCAAGGTTACAGGTATAAACAATGTTTTGTGACGTCATCCTGCACTTGTCATTTGCCTATACACTGGGTCATAAGGGAAGGAAGAAATATTATACATATGCAATCATTACCAAATAATATACACAATACTATTAATGTACAACGATAAAACTTAGTATTTAACCGATATAGAGTTAAAATCATTGTAATAAAAACCAGAAGATGATAAAACTTGCCTAGTGAACACAACTTCAAATTAATATTTCCCGCTAATACAAAGGAAGTATTAGCAGTCCCGCATACTAGTAAAATAATTAAATTAAAATAAAATAAAAGTAAGTCTACAATTATACATTTAAAACCTTAAATATTGATATAAAATTTATTTAAAACAAAAAGATTTCCTTACATGCACATTGATAATAATATAAAATAATGTATTATTAATTTTACTAAAAATGTAGCGCTATCTTTTGTGTACATGTATATATAGATAGAGAGCTTGAATATTTAAAAGTTTTCCTTTGCATTATGTTTCTTTTAAGAGAAATCTAATTTTATTAGAAATTCTTAACTCTCACTGTCGTCAAAATTTAAATAAATCAGCATACTTATATTTTAAAATGTTTCTCGGAAAACCTGAAAATAAAATTTTTATATTTCTAAAACTGTGTGACAGGTAAAAATATCTTAATATTTAAATGTACTACTATTTTGAAAACATAACTTATGCAATATTTATCTAAATAAAATCAGAATTTTATATATATTCATTTCTTCTTCCCCATTCATTAATATTTAATGAGATTTCATTTTGATATGTGTTCATCCTCTTGTATTGGCAATAAGATTTGTAGTAATTTCAAGTAGAATTCCCCCCAAAATATTGTTAATTGGGTCGCGAATTTAAAAAAATGAAAATATATTTGGAAATTTATAATTTTCTCGTTTTTGATTATATTGATGTTGGTGTTAGTCTTAATATATATTTTACATATGTTTTTGTGGAATGCATTTATTTATCATTTTTACCTCACGTATTTTATTAAATTAAATATCTCATTTTAAATTGTCTTATAACTTTTAGCTTAAATGTCACGGATGAAATATTTCTTCAATTCAGTTCATGAAAAATTTATATAGGCACGACAATACAATTCCATTTTCTATTAACGTATTATGTTTGTATCAATACAAAATGCAAATATTTGAAATAAGTTGCATTTTTTGTCTTTCTCAAATATATGAGTAAAATATCCTACACTAAATTTGAAACACATTTTTGAACAGAAATTCTCATAATTTTCATCAAAATTAATAACCCAATAATTCATACATCTATTCATAATATTCCGCTTGGAAAATTTTCATAACATTTCATAAATAAACCATTTTTCCCTTTAACATGTTAAATATAAACTACTCAAATAAATATGAGTAGTTTAATATGATTCATTAATTTCTGTGGGATTATTAATTCAAAAAATAATAAATATAGAACGTTGCATCACTTTCTGTCAAAAGAAAATATATTCCGGTTTTGAGTCCTATTCTGTAATATTACAGGGAGACTGCCGTTAAGTCAGTGATTCTCAATCTTTCACTACTGGCGACCCAATTTTCAATCATAGTTTTTATCGTGCCCCCCCTCCAAAAAATAATGATGTATTAAATGCACTTTTTGGCGCTAAAGCTACAATACGATCATAATTATAAACCGTACACATTAACAAGTTAAGTATTAAATTTTGTATACGTTACTTTTGAGTAATATATATTTTTATTTTTTTACTTTTTAGTTCGATTCACTATAAAAGCGCGTTTTTTTCGTTTGTTTTAAAACTATAATTTATTTTATAATTATTTTTACTATACGCGATAAAAATCACAATCTCAGTGAATAATTTAATTAAGAGAAAATATAATTACCTACTTTCAAGGACTTTTCAATTTTTCTTTGATAATTTGAGAAAAAATCCAATAAAACTGAAGAAAATGTTCCACATGTGCGTGTCCTTAATAAAGGACATAAATCACAGACACTTTTCGTTAACAATACAGGAACGTTATTTTCCAGCAAAACTGTCATATTTTGTTCACGTTTTTGTAGTTTTGCTGTCGTTTGATGAGCTACAAATAGCATTTTGAACTTTTTCTTCCTTGTGTCCTTTTGACAAGGCGAAGTGCTACAGTTATAGCTTCCTAGTTTTCTTCATAGAGATCTTTAGGCAGCATTTGAAAATTTCAAATCAACTCAAATCTTTCATGTCTATCGCTTTTCTCATATTTACTTTCGCTATCTTGATTAATATGCATTACTACAGCAGGTTCTTCAATTGTTTGATCAGATTCAACTTCTTTCAATAGGAATCACAGATGCCCATTTTTTTATATATTCTGCTCATTTATATTTATAAACCATAATAAGTCGTACAACACATCAATCAAAACCACAAAATTGTTCATGGGGAAAGTGTAGCACGTTCTAAAAATAATTGTGTAAAACATTTTTAATTATACGTTATATGTTTCAGAATACTCATAAAAATACGTTTTGGCTAAATAATCCTTCAAAGGGCTTAATATGCTTATCCATATATCATAAAACTTATTCACATGTGAAGAAAAGAAACAAAAAAAATTATTTAAAACTTACCTTAAAGAAAAAGAGACGGAGTGAAACATACCCGTATGTTTGAAGGTCAAATATATGACAATCAAAAGTAGTGTTTTAGGGGTTAAAAGAAACGTAATAAAAAAATCTCTCATCGTGGGATTATGCATATATTCTCAAAGCATTCCAGTTATTAAATGTGTAAAGAAATACACTCATGTGTTGTTTATTTCTTTCAGCAGGAACTATTGTAAGTATTTTGTTTACCGCTTTACTTATACTATATGCATAGTATCAATATTTCTGTGTCATATTCTAAAACTTTGCTTAGAATTATCTACACACAAAGCATTTCTAAATAATTATCATACTAATAATTAACCTAAAAGCTGTATATTAAGAAAATTATAGTTTAATTGTGAATTGTTAGTAAATGGAATGAAGTGCTTGAATATTATAAATTTTAATTATTATTTAAGCAAAATCATATGATGTCTTTTGCAATTGATCTTAAAGATATTTACCTTTATAACATTGAGTTTCTGTACTTATATATATATAGTTCGATTTTTTTTTACTTAAGAGAATTAAACAGATATACCCAAAGCTCGTACTTAAATTTATTGTATGGAGTTCAAATTTATGACATTTCCAACATAAAAAATTATTATGATTTATGAAATAAATTTTGAGACTGCATATAACGTATATTTTATGAAAATAAAGTTTAAAATACATACAAAATCAATGTAATTCAAAGTTTAAAACAAATATATTTCTTGCATGCATCCCAAAGGGAATAAAAGAACGTTTTATTTTCTTCAGAAAACCCACGCTTTTTTTGACCTAAGACAAGCTAATCTAATAGCTTAGCCAGCTAAGCGAATTCTCAGGAAACTCGAAAACGTCTCGGAGCAAAAAAAAGGAAGAAAAACATTTGAACTGTTTGCTTGAGACCAGTGTTGAGTTGTGGACACTAAGCTGAATTGTTGGATCAATTCGACCAATGAAGTCAGTACTTGGGTAGACAAATTTGACCACATCCTGGTTTTTCTGTCATGCGGAACATCGAACTGGAGGTTATGTTCCTAATATTACGTATGTTAAGAAAACAAGACTTTTTTGAAGAAACTTAAAACAAAAAATAAAAAAAACGTTTCTTTTGAAGCAAATCGAATTGCGGAATCTTCTAGAATAAGTACTTGCGTAATCCTCTCAATGTAACTTAAGAATAAGCTTAAAAGTTGAGCATATTTAATTCGATTCTATGATAATAAAAAGCATTTATATCAGTAACAGTTGTCTTCTGGATTTTCTAAAAAGCAAGAGTTATACTTATATTAATAAGTATTTTATGAATTCAGATTAATACATTTCAAACATTTTAAGGAAGACGTAAGAAAATAAAAAGTAAATAAAATAAGTTTTTTAAAAAATATATATATTACCGTAAAATCCGGCGTATAACGCGCACCCTTAATTTTCGATCTTATTTTTTGTGTTCAAAGTGCGCGGTATATGCCGGATTTTATGGTAAGTTAATGCTTTAAGCCAATGTAAAGAAGAAAAAAAAATATTTTGTTCATAATTTGTGCATAATACATTCGATGGTCGCGTTAAATTAGTGGCCAGGATCTCGAGCTCCTAGAAGGCGTGTCACGAGTTCGAGTTATTGAAGGCCAGTTGTGTAGATGGGCTAATGTTTATTAAATAGAATCTAAGTCAATCCGTTGAGTTTGTGTTGTAGTTTAGAGAGGGGGATGCCAGCTCAGGTGTTGTACTCGTGACTGGACCGTGGTTTATGTCTGTCGCCAACAGCCCTTGAGTTACTTCATAGTGTGACATTTATAAACACCCACTCACTCCCTGACACGTAATACATTTGATAACACGGTCTTATTTTTATACCTAACACTTCTTCAACAATTATTCAAGATCAACGTCATGGCATAAAATTAGAGGATTTTATAGTTTAACATTTCAATGCAAATTTAAATGAATTATCAATATTCTTTTAAGAAGGCACAATAAAACGTGGCTCATTTTAAAAGGAAAAACTACTCAAAAAATAAGACTAGTAACAAATTACTTGAATATATTTGAGATTGAAAAAGTATACAAAATGTTTTTTTGTAATTTACAAAGATGATGCAATATTGTTTTGTATAATTTTAAGAAATTTCAAATCTAAAAGAATACAAAATAGCATTAAGTTTATTTTAATGATGTAAATTTCTCAGTTGTTCTTTGCATGGATAATCGCAATGCCACTATGCTATACGCATGTGACATATTCAATACTTAACTATTATCATCATACAATAAAGAATATAAGCAAAAGAAAAAAATCAAAAGCCATAACAATATTCAATTGCCTTTCTCACCATTTGATAATTTACTCCAATAATACAGTCCAAAAATGTATTATTCCACCAACAGTGACAAAATAAACAAAATAAAAAATGATTTAAGACTAGTTCTGTATTTAAAGCAAATAAATAAAATAAACTCAATGTTAAACAAACTCCAGTAACATTCAGTATTTACAATACTGAATCCATATTACATTCCAAAGCCATTTAACGAAGAAAACAAAAATATTCATCCTTATTCTCTTGTTTTTCCCAGGAGTTATGAATTTATTCCAACAATAAAGTCATCGAAAAGGTTTTCAAGCAAATAGTGACATATTACAATATTTAAAAGTATAAGTGGGAGACTTCTACAAGGTAAAACAAGAAAAAGAACAAAAGCTCTCAAAACATTCGAGCTAAATCAACCGAATTCTTGGATTAAGAGAGCGTTATCTCTTCTTCCCAAGTCCCAATTAAGTGACGCTGAAGAGTCTGAAAAGAGGATCCGAACGAATTCATTTCGAGAAAACAAAACTGGACTGAAACTGGGGGAGTTTTCTTTCAGTCGAGTGAGTCGTCTCAAAAATCAATTAATATTGCACGCCTCGTTGAAGCGGGGCTTAGCTTCAAATAATTAATTCCACCATCAGAGCCACGTGTATGCTTCAGATAAAGAATTAAAAGATTGCCCTTTGCCCCAGCGTTTGTGTGGATATTGCAAAATACAGAATGGTGAGGTTGGGAAACAATGGAACATGGATGTGCATAAAAATAAAACTTTATATTAAATTCTTTTGAAATTCTTTTGAGACGAGAGAAACGACTATTAATTGCTTATGATTAAGTTAGTTCAAACAGCAATGGGTTGTTTTAACTTTAATTTATCAATCTGAATTTTTTTAAATAGGTTTGAAAAAATACCATGTACTTTCATGTTTAATATGCTATTACATGTTTTTTTATTAGTTATGAAAGTAATATTTTAATTTGCTTTCATAATTAACATACATACATACATACATACATACATACATACATACATACATACATACATACATACGTACGTACTACTGTGCCTAATATTTCCTATCTTGAATAGTTATATTTAGGTTCTATAGCTATCTGTATAAATATATTATGGATTTTTATATATATATATATATATATATATATATATATATACATATAAACAGGCTTATATGTGTAATTTCATGTTGAGTTATTCTTAACTATGTGAAAAATCATGACCTAGTTCCAAATAATAATTTCCCAGATTTGAAAAAAAAGGGTTTAAACATAAAAAAATAACTTATAACATTTAATAATTAATTAAATTCAGATCATTTAAATGTTAAGCTTCTAAATAAATTAGGGAATTTTTTCCCCACATTTGTGTTTCTTAACAAATTTACGAAAACTAGTTTTATTCTATGCATTTTCTTAAAATTTTTAATTGAGTACAATAATTTTCACGATATAATAGAATTATAGAATACTTTATTTTTTTTATTTTTAATACAAAAGGAATAAAATTACTTAACTATTTATTCTAAATTTTTTAACTAATAAAGTACATTGCGCAGCAATTTGCTTCAAGCATGATGTAAAAAGTAAACCCAATAAACTTAGAAATACCACCACTAGGAAAATATATATTACACAGTAAGCTCATTTTTTATGTATTAGTTAAATTAAACTTTTATTCAGTTAACGAAAAAGAACAAAAATGTTATGTTTCATCTTTAATAAAAACAAATCAGGTACATCATTAATGCGAAGTGATTAAAACGAAATTGCTTTTGTTTTCTTACGAATGTTTTAATTTTTATATAATAAGATCCAATAATTCCTTTATATAAATATCTATGTAGCATTTTTGATAAGACCAAATTTGAAATACTCACCCCCATTTTACTCTATACTATTTGCTATTTCTAGTCAACTAAGATATCAAGTATAAAAATTTTGTGATTAAGTATAATACTTGAAGTTCATTTTTTTCAAAACAATGTTTTTTTTATTGAAATAAGAAAATTAACTTATGTATAAGTAATTGAATCATTGATGTAATTAAAAATACATGCATTAAATCTTCCTTAGAATTAAATATTTGTAAGCCACTGTGAAATTTTCTGATTTCTTTATCTTCGTGCCTAAACAAACAATCCATGCGTGAATCATGTCTGCATGAAAAAAAAACAATTAATGATTAAAACGTTTTACTTTATTTTTGATTGCTTTGAAAAAGTTTGTATTTGTTTTTGTGGAATGTTCTCTAGTTGATTACAGGAATAATTTTTTTAATTACACATAATTTGATACTTAGTAATCAATTGTATTGTACATTTATCTTTCGGAGTTTTTAGAATTCTTCGTTGTACAAATGATTTTAAAAAAGTATCGATTTAATTTAGGCACTATTTTTGTTAACACTTTGTCATATACACTCATATTAACACTTACTATATAAAATATTTATATTAATATCAGATAATATTTTAAAAATAGCATGAATATTTTTATTTTATTTATCAACAAATACAGGGAAGTAATTTACAAAATAAGTTTCTCTATGATTAAAGTTTTGGAATTAACATGTTAATTTTTCAGTTTTATGAAACATACTTTATCGATATTGAGTACTCTTATACCGATTCATATAAATACAAGTATCTGTGAAACAAGTTAAGTTTTCTTATAGTACACACACACACATAAAAATGACATTCTAAAATTTGTTGATTTTTTAAGTTTGAAATAAACTTAGCATTTTTTCCCTTTTCGTGATGCCTTAGCTGCTGAAAATTGTATTTAAATATTATATATTACAAAAAATTACATTCTAAATTAAAACAATTAAAAAATAAAGCTTTAACACAAGAAATTTTTAATTTATGTCCAGATAAAAAAATAAACTTATAAATTCGATGCTTTAAATGTCAATATCTTATGTGAAACCTACATAATTCTAGACCGAAGGTGTAAATCCTTTAATTAATTCTTTTTGCTATATATGGTTTAGTATTTAGTATAACACTATGGGCAAACTATTATTACACTTCGTCAAACCTTATAAATATAATCAAATAAATTTTGTAAAAATTCTGAGAATTTTGCGTGATCCTCATAATATGTAAGTCTTTTATATACTGAATATTAACTACTTCTCAATAAGATTACTGATCACTTTGAAGCGTAGTCAGATATAAATGTAAGCCATAATAAAACAAAATTGAGATATTGCATGATTACAAGGTCTCTTAAAATAACAATTAAAGCATACAATTAAAGATTGAACAATTAAACTTGCTTATGGAAGAGAAACCTTCAATATGTTTTATTGAAACGAACCCATTCTTCAAACTATACGCACATTAAAACAAGGAAAACGAGAATTCCACAAAGAATTCAATAATCTCATGCCATCTATTGAAATGTTAACCTAATTAGAACTAATTACCACCTAAAACCTAGCTGGGACTTCTACGAGCTACATTGTTGGTAACTTTTTTGTTTTGACGAGGGAATGCCAAACAATATTTGTTGAGGTCTATCCTGAAATAATAAACATTTGCAGAAACCTTCATTAGGGAATAAATTAGTCACTAATTGCTTAACAGTTCTAATTAATCAGCCAGATTGTTATTCCTTTTGTTTCTATTTGCTTTTATGAGAAGGAAATGAATGGAATTTTAACTGGGATTTATTGCGAATAGATTAATTTCGTTTCGGAACATATGCAAAAACATTAGATCAAACTTTGTTAGTCAGTTTTCGTAGTTTATTTTTAAATAATATATTATACTGCGTGCTTTAGTTTTAACTATATCAAACACAGAAACTGAATATATAGATTTATTTTTAATGATATCATCATCACCAGCAATTATTGAGTTATTACTGAAAAAGACTGTACTTTAAATGCCGTTCTTTTTATATAACTGACAAAACATAATTTCCAGTAAAAAGTTTTCCTCAAATGTCTAAATATTTTACTCAATATAATTTTACTTTGTCTCAATGGATTTTTTTAAAAAAATAGTATTATTTATTATTCATTACAGATTTGAAGATTACAATAAAAGTTATAAATTTAAGAAGTAAAAACAAATGGAAAACTTGGTATGAGTTTTATAAAAGGTTCTTTACATTTATAAACAATGACAATAAAAACATTGTAATTTATTTCTAACATAGTTACTTCTTTAGTATAATAAGTATTTTAAGTAAATATAACATAAAAATATTGAATTTGAGAGAATAAAATGATGGTTTGTATTTCTTTTAAAAGTAAATTTTCTTTCGCAGAATGTAAAGCAGTTCATTTTTTTTAATTGTCATTTCCCTTTTCATAATAGTTGGGTCTAATTAAAATTATTTCTAAATAAAATGTTTTCAAGAAAATAACAATAAGATAATTTGTTGAATTACTCAGCAATAGAATACCTTCAATGGTGTTATTCCCTTTCCATGGTATTATACAAAATGAACATATGTTTGTATATCGGAAATATAAAGTTTTTCAACATTCTACATAAATATATAAAACTACAAATCAAATTCATATCAAGCAAAACTCTTAGCTCATCAATACTTTATTTTGAATAAATAGAGAAAAAATATCATCCATCTATTTAGTTGTAAATTCATCATTCAGGAATGCTATATTTTAGAATGTACATTATGACACAAAAAAACCAAAGAAATGAATTTAGAACCTCACATCCATTTTTTTGTATTTGAATAGAATGTTAATTCTATATTGAAATATATTTAAGTTGTTCATTTTTGTCTGCTATTGCAGAAATACTTCAATATTTGTCCTTTTCAAACTCCTTATATTTCTGAGAGATTGGAATCTCCATTCTTTGAGATTTTTTTAAATAAATAAATAATTTATATCAACTGCATTAAATTAGTAAAAAATAATGAACTAATAATTTTCTGTGTATCAAACTGCGTGTTAATATACATAATGGAAAATATTTTCCACATTCTATTATATTTTAATTTTATAAGTTTCCTAAATGCAATGCACTATTAAAAGGAACTTTCTAAACATTTATTCAATTCAAACTGGAAAAGAAAGGAATATTATATTTTCGTGAATGTTAATGCATTTCTATTTCATTTTTAAAAAGTCTACTTATTCGGTTGTCCTTATAAAAAGATTTTATTCCCTAATGCAATTTCATAGAATAGGCCATAAATTATATTCAACATATTTTTCTATAGACAAATACAGATATTTTAATTATATTTATGATAGCAAAATTTATGAAACGAACAGAAATCTAGGCATTTTTTCTAGTTAGTCTAGCTGTATTTATTCTGAAAAAGGCAGACGGCCATTAATTTTTATTAAGTAATAACACTATTACTTATATTATAGTTTCATAATTATATTTATGTTTTTTTACTTAAAAATAAGTTTTTCCATTTTCTTTTGTTGAGTGCTCTTTCAATTATGTATGTTTTTAACTTCGCATCTTATATTTAAGCAGATGTATGTACTTTATAAAAGTAAAGTGTATGTAAAAGTGCATGAAAAATATCTTTATTTTTGCTTCTTTATTGATATTGAACTTAACATACTTTTAAGTACTTGGAAGCTTATAAGAGAGCTATAGGGCTTCATAATAAGGAAAGAAATATCAGAGAAAAAAAAACGCTTTAATTTCATTTTCATCTTTAGGAATACTAATAATTATAATTAAATAATTATAACAATGCGTACAGTTCAAGAAAAAATAATTTAAACTTACCTAAAACTGAACGTTATACTGCATATTTAAGATGGCAAGATAATTAAACTGAGAACCATTACGCCAAAATCTTAAGGCGAATAAAATTACTCCGATTTAGCTTTTATTAATTATCGTTATATTAGCATTCTTATCTAGTGCTTTTTAATGGCTAGAGTTACAAAATCTGAGTAAGAGAATTATTTTTATTGTTGGTTTTTTCCAGAATTTTCTATGACTGACAGCAATGATATAGCATTGGGTATTTTCTACATCTTCCCATTTATCATAAAAATAAAATCACTTGTAAGTCCCCCCCCACACACTAAATCTGTATTTTTTTTTCAATATCATTGAGCTAGTTTTTGCTCCAAAGAAATTTATAGCATAAATAAGCAATTTGACTGTTAAAGTGTTCACATGACACGCAGTGTAAATACTCATACATTATTTAATTAGCTTTTTTTGCCTGATATTGGTTAATAATTGACTGATTATGTACTAAACAGTTAAAAAAGAAGAGCGAGGAGTAGCTTAATAAATTTTGTAATTTTATTGCAACTACACTCTGTCTACATTACTCTTAATGGCTCGAAGGTTTTAAATTGCGTCGCACGTGGATTAATTAATTTGTTTAATCAGTAAGCCAAATTAATGTCTACAAGTAAATTTTTTGAAAGCTGGTGTTTTTTTCAAGTATTTGTCTTTTAAATTTTAAATTTAAAAATAAATTCAAATTTTCTAAAAGTCTACTTGAATGTTTCTGAGTTACGGGAGGTTTCTAATTGTATCTCCAGTCGTTAAGTGATTGTTTTAAACATTTGGCAAAAATGTTCCAACTTAGTATTTTGGAAAGGGGCTTGCTTATCTCTCTAACGATACACATACATTTTTACCATTTCTAAAAATTAAATTTAAATTTACATATACAGGGTTATTGTTACCAGGGTGTGTGGGGGACACATAGACGACTCAGAATCAAATGAGAATGCAGGGTCACAAATGCCGTCGTTACGAGCAGTGGTAAAAAAAAATGCAACTAATTAATGGGACGGAAAACATTTTCTGGAAAGTTTGTACTACAGCAGGTGCTCGAAATCACAGCAAAAATTGTCTGGTAGGCCTGACAGCGACACTGCATGGAATTCATTACACTTTGGAAGATTCCTTTCATGTCATGTATCCTCTTGGCATCTACAGATATTCGAGGGTTTCCTTCACCGGAAGGAACAAGTGTTCGTCCAACAAACTCTTCAAGTGAACTTAGAAGAAGCTCATGCACTTTCGAACACTTGTTGTAGTACAACCTTAGAATAAAATGTTTTTGTCACATTAAGGTATTCGACTATGTTCGGAACCATGATTTTTAAGAAAGTGCATAAATGGATAATTTTCCTGATATTTAGAGTCACTTGGATTAGAATACATGTATAAAATTGTTTTAAGAACATTTTGACAAAAAAAAATTTAAATACAATATTTCGGCAAAAAAATAACTGAGAATAACCTTTCTTCAAAATGATCTTTTGTGAAAAATACTTCCATTATAATAATATTTTGTCTGTATATAGCTCAGTCTTATGTACAGAGGCTCAACGATGATTTTTGAAAAATGCACATTATTTTCAAAGTTACAACCAATTGAAATAATTTTCGGCGTTTTTTTCTTAAAATTTCTCCTCTCTATTGTCGTAAAACACGGATAAACCCACTTCTAAGTTATATATTTCATAAAATCTAGTTCAACCTCTGTTCAGAGATCTGAGCTATATACAGGCAAAATATTTTTTAAAATAGAAGCATTTTTCACAAAAGCAGAATATTTTGAAAATTGGTCAGTCTATGTTCATTTGTTGTCAAAATATTGTACTAAATAACTTTTTATTGTTATACTATTTTTAAAACAATTTTATATACATTTTCTAATCTAAGTGGCACTAAATATCATAAATATTATTCATTTACACGCTTTTGCAAAATCATGGTTCCGAACGTAGTCGAATACCTTACTGTATTGATTCTTCTGTTCTTTTTCTCTGCTTCTTTGCACTACAGCCCGTGACTACGACACTGACGAACCTGCATTCCTATATGATTCCTAATCATCTCTGTACCCTCAACAGACCCTGCAGGTTTGTCGGTCTGGTAGTGAATTATTCTGTATTATTGTATAAAGAAATGCTACTATTAGTAGTATGAGTTATTTAATTTATTTCGTATAAAAAGTTTATTTTAACACGCCAAAAATATGAAACATTTTAATTCTTCAAGTGGTAAAATCCCGAATCCTAAAGTTTCAAACATTTCCTTGCAATAATTCAATAAATACTCAACATAAAGCTTACAATTGGCATTCATTTTGAAGTAACAAGCAGGGTGTTAGTTCATAATGTATAATTAAAAATCCAATTATCCTTTGGTGTTCGAAAATATTTATGAATAATATGAATCATTTCTGTGAAGGTATCAAGTTTTTGGCAATAGTAATTTCACTTAAACTAATGATTGAGTTAGAATGAATATTTTAGAGGATATAGATATCTCAGATTACCTTTCAATAATTTTTACAAAAAAATAAATAAATCTCCCTCATTAGAGGATTTTAAACATTAACTTTCTGTATTAATTGAATTAATTCCTTAAATCGTGGAAATTATATTTTCTTATTTATTAACAGACGCATTGTTTTTATCCAACTACTGAAAAAATTACGAAAGTATTATTATTGTTTCCTTATTTATCCTTTATACGGATTTATATCAAAATAAGTTTCTCGAATAATTTATTTTACATCTTTAATTTTATTATTTATTAGCTTCATATAATTCCCAATAATGGTAAACATGTTCTTAGATTTTATGTTATTAAAACCCTTGTATGAATTTTGAAACAATCCATACTGAAAGTACTTCTTTTTGAAGTATTTTTTAAAGAAATAATAACCACTCATAAATATTTTCCAAGTAGAATAAATTGAATACAACTAATTTTAGAAAAATATACCAAAACAATCCAATTATATTTTGTAAAAAGTTAATGAAGTAAGTTGTAATTTAAACATTTAAATTCTGTGTTTATTCATGCATATTTATGCCTCTTTATAGAGAAATGAAATTTCTTTTTAGAGAATTGAAGAAAACGTGATTATGTTAATTGATTTTCCCAATTCTTGGTTTAAAACACAGACATATTTTTACACAATTTTTTTTAATCAATGTTATTTTATGAAACAATTGCATGTAAATCTAAAGATGTATTTTTTGCTTAAGATATATATAAATATACATAACATATGTATATATGTGTGTGTACCTTTAATATCTATTATCCTTGGTAAAATATTTCAATTAATATAAGTGTATCCTCTTTGTCAAAAAATAAAAATTTTGTTTAATAGGAACATATACTTAAATATCACAGCAAAATCTTTTAAAACATTATAACTTTTATTTTAGGAATAACCTATTCTAATTTTTTACAAGGATTGAACAATTAAGTCGTTCTTAAATTAAGATAAGCTACCTCAGAGCTATTTCCCTTTAAGGAAAATTTTGTAATGAATGTTTTTCTAATATATTCCTATAATGTGACATTAGTATTACTTTGGAAACTATGAAAATGATTTTTAAGGTGATATTATTTACTATTGTAAATGTAGTTTATCTTTTCCAATATGGTGAATACTCTAATAAATCAGTTACCACAAGCAATGCATAAATTAGAAAATACTCGAAGACAAATATATGAACATGATAATGTATTTTTAATTGAAAAACAAATAGGATCTTATAGTTTCTTATTTCGTAAAACATTTCATTTATTCATCTTTCCTAGAAGAAAATGAATAATTATATTTTTTATAATCCAGTACATAATTTTAAGAGTGTAGAAATCCAATTCATTCTTTATCATTGATTCGTAATGGAATTCTAAGTAAATATAATGCTTCAGAAATTACTTTAAAAACTAATTAATTACAAGAAGTGAAATATATTGAAGTCAAATGGTTTAATTTACTGCAATAATCTCATAGACAATTTCCTTTAAATTTATAATTATATTGCAGAACTTAAAAAATAACAATTAAGCAACTTATAATAATTATAAAGCTGTATGAAATGTATGCAAAAATGTATGAGGTTAACTATGAATGGCTTTTAATAGATTCTTATATTTTTATTTTGGAATTTACTTGACATACATAACTGCTGTATATTATTTACGTATTAATAATATCGACAGCAATAAAATATTTTGCTAAATGAGTAAAAATAAAACAGAGCTATTTAATTAACTATGATTACAACTTTTATTCAATAATAAATATAATATACGAAATCAATAACAATTAAAATTATTTTAGAGAATTATAGATTATATTAAAATTTTGAAAAAAAATATATATAGTTAAAAAAACTGAGCACTTATATTTACTAAACCTATAATACATTAACAGTTAAAGATTTCTGAATAAGAAACATATTAATAGAATTCATATAAAAAATAAAATCTTTCATAAAAATCATTACTTTTCCGATATAAGTTGCAAATAGCATGGTTTAAAGTAACAATATTTTTTTTTAAAAAAAATTATGAATAATCTCCAATATTAAAAATACAAAAAAAATGTATCATCAAAAGTGAGACCTTAAGAGTCTGTCATATAACAGCCATAAAAACTTCCTTACTAGTTTAACGTTCATGATATAAAAAAAATACCAAAAGGAATATAAAAAAAGTCTTTAAATACAAATGTCCGTTATAAATTACTTTTAGGATATAGAGTTGCCAAACAGAAGCAAAGAAATAAAATAGTGAAAATAAGAGGTAATAACTCAAAGATTTTTAACAGTGATATTACCTTTCGTAAAAAGCGAATCCCTTTTGTCAACACATTTTTTAAACGTTTGCTCTCTCCTCGAAGGTAAATCCTTCCAAAAAGTAAATAAAAATAACGTTTGGGAAGGGAAAGTGTAAGCTTCACTGTCTATTGGTTGAAAGATTTATTTCTGGGATTATTTTTTTTCTTCTTCACATTTATATGGAACATATATATATATATATATATATATATATATATATATATATATATATATATATATATATATATATATATACATATATATATATGTATGTATATATAAATAGGTAGGCATAGATATATTATACTTCGAGATCCTTTCGGAATGTAGTGGAAGGTGTGAATTTTCCTCCTTTTGTTGTAGAGGCGTCCAGCAAGCGAAGAAAAACAAAATTTTTTCTGGAGTTTGATCTACTGCAGTAGGGTGCAGGAGAACAGGGATGAAATTTATGTAGTGCAGTTAGGGTAAACTGCAATGTCAAGATAGAGAAAAATAATGGGTGGGGTATGAAACTAATGGCTTTTTTCGCTCTCACGAAAGCTTTGTTTTCCTCAGTTTCTCTTGTTGGTTTCCTGAAGTGCGAGCTCTCTTTGTATTGAATCGTATAATGGTAATAAGAAATAAAACACACAGCTTTTTTTAAAAAAACGAAACAATAATTCACTATATTAATTTACATACAACCTTTTTTTATTTCTAGAAAGAGAACATTAAGAAGGATTTGTTGACATTGTTTGTTACAGTAAAAACTATTTTAACGATGATGAAATATTGCTTAAAATGGTAAAAAGAAGTCTTAAAATATAGAAGTTTCAATTTTAAATACTTAAAGTTCTTAGTTGTTGTCTATTTATGAATCCCTCGGGTTGTTTTAGAATTCAAAGCTAATTAAAATGAAAAATTACACATTTTTTTATGACCTATATCCCTCACAAATGTTACAATTTTTGTAAGATATTCTGAATATCTACTTCAAGCAATCTATAATTTTTTATTCTCTCTATCCCTCTACTTGTACACACATATATTTACATATATATAATGCAGTAAATATATAAATATATACATTTTTCATCTCACATACAGTTTAAATAGATTTAATAAAACATAATTTGTCTACATATTCTAAATGATTTATTGTCCATTATTTTTTTATTGTTTTTTGCATTTTTTGCACTGTATGTGCTACGTAATTTATAAGTTATTTATACTACTGATAATGAGTATTTTAAACCTTAATTTTTATTGCTTTAGTAACCTAAAAATTCCTTATTGCTGCAATTTTCACATGAGCGTTAGATTGGTTATTTATTTTTATTTTTCCCTTCATTTTTATTCCTCTATTATTTAATTATTTCCTATTTACGTACTTTTAGAATACGTTTTATGTATATTTTCCACTTTTATTTGATTTCACGGAAAATACCTTTGTTCTATGACCTATCATATATAAATGAGGAAGGTTTAAATGCATTTAGCATATCTCCGAAATTCATTCCTAAGCCTAAATTTGTATCTAATTTTGCTGTACTTTTTGATTGATTGATGCCTTATTACAGTCAAATATCGAAGCAACCTATAAGTTAATCGCAACAGACCTCATAATGTCAAGCCATGAATAAATGATGAGAACAATACCTCAACTGACTCCATATCTCTATAGAATACCAACATGAAGACTTCGGGTCTCGTTAATTTTAATATACAACAACGTAACGTTTTAGCCCTTTTCACAACGGATGATGTATGCCTTTGACATTAAAAAAAATGAAAAACAAAGAGTATTCGTTTACTTATGTCTTTTTTTCAAAAACTTATAAATGCATTCCTATTATATTTTACACTATACGATCTAAAGATTCGGACACCATCAGAATGGTAGATTTGGCCAGTGACATCGAATTACTAGCTCTCGGACAAGTATAAACAAGTCAGATATTTTGAAATTGGGATTTCACAGCTGCTAGAAAATTGCAATTAGAGCAAAATATTAAATGATTTGGAAGAATCAGTGGTCACCGCTGTTCCAAAACTGTTCATTACATTTCCATTATGTTAGGAGTGTACTGTTCTACCGTACATGCCAGGCAGGTATTTTTCTGTATAACTACGATCGGTAGACACCATTCCGTGAAAAAAACAAGGGTCACAGAACTCTGAAGAGAGTTGTAAAAGACAATAGCATGGATTCGGCCGAAGACATTTGTCAGAATTTCCATGAAACATCTGGATACAACTTCAGCGCTATTGCAATTCATCGTGGACTTTGAAATCTGGGTTTTCAAGGCAGACATGTTGTTTATAAATGAAATATTACCGCACTCAATGCCAAGGCTTTCTTACATTGATGCAAAAGTCGAAAACACTGGAATCTTGAGTAATAGGGTCATACCTTTTGAAAGAAATTGACGATCCAAGGTATACTATCTGTCAATACAATGGTAGATTCGAGGTGCCCATTGAAGTGCGAGCAATGTCGCCCCCGAGGTGCGACATTGCCCGGTGAAGGCTTTGAAACCGATTTTATTGTGCAATAAGTTAAATTTGGAGTTAAGGGAGGGTAGATAATGCGTAAGGGGTAATTTTAATGGCTAAGTTGAACCTTTGGTGTGTGTGGGACTCCTGCGCAAGAAACTCTCAAGACAAATTTGAGCTTTATGTTTATTTTCCTTAAACACTTTTTAAAAATTCAGTAATATTCGAATATAATCAGTGAACAGCTAATTTGTTATTATATTTATCTGTTAAGTGATAATATATCAAACATGGATCACCATTGTATTGTATCAGTGATTGTGTATGTCATGTTTTGAAGACTATAAATGCAAATTACACTAGACATAAAAATACATGAAATGGTACAAGTCAGCATTGATTAAATATTAATTTCTCAATTAAATGAACCCATAACTTTTGACTATTCAGAGAACGGAATTATTTCTTGTTCTTAGCAAGGGTTGTCGTGACCATGTGGTCGCGGAGAATGTAAGAAAAACTGAATTTTCACCATTGCAGTAAAATTAATATAATTTAATGTCAAATTACTATTAAGAAATGTGATAAACCGAGAGGGAGGTTAGCTTAATCGCTATCATTAATTTTTCAGACTGATGATTAGATCATTTTATTAATCCCGACATCTTGATATAACAGCGCATGTCAGGGCTTGACCGGTATTACTGGATGAATCGGATTAAGGATTCTCTTCAAGAACTCCGAGGGCATCTCAAATTCTAACTTTGATAATCCTTCAATGTCAGCCTAACGGCTAACTCCTACACTCACTTCTCTAGAGTTTAAATAGCACTCAAATTAATATGAATCTCAGTTTCTCTCTCTCTCTCTATATATATATATATATGGGAAGTTATTTTATAAACATACAACAATCAAGAAATATTTTTTTCCAGAGGAAATGTTGAAGGTCAGGATAGAGCCCGTCAGAGAGTCAAAATCTTATTTTAGTGAATTGAAAGCAGTTAAATAGAGCTTTATCATTGCCATTTGATTATCCGAAATGATATTTATAAAACTTATTATATACTTGAAATTGGTAATAAAACCGTGATTAGACAGAATCATATTGAATAAAATGATTAAAAAGAATTTATTTCCTTTATTTTTTTTTTTACTTTATTCTTAAAAAATAGAACAAGTCAAATAGCTTAATTTAGAATGGGTATATTATTACTCCTGTCAGACGTCGTTAGTTTTATAACATCATTACACAATTCAGCTCACCACAAAATATTTAAATGTTGATCACTTCATCATTTTATATTGTTATCCTTAAATTTAAGGAAAGATTGTTAATGATCGTTCTCCTTCATAGCACTATTAAGTGCATTTTTCATGTAATTATTTTGCATTTTATAACACTTAACTTAGCATATCTTAAAGAATATAATAAATATTTATTGATTACTTTTTATCATTTTTATAATAGCTTTCAATTTATCAATTCCTGTAAATGATATTCTTTGTATTAGATTAATATATTTAAACACATACACTCTCTCTCTCTCTCTCTCTATCAATTATAATAACATATTCCTATGAAAATTTAAGCATTCTTAACCAATTTACTAGCATAGAATAGCTTAAAACGAAATAAAGTATTTATGTTTACGTTTATAAAATTTTTATTCTTATGATTAAGTGTGAATGAGGAATATTATAACTTTAAAAAAAAGTTTTGCTATCAAATAACAATAAAATTTTCATTTCAAGGAATAGCAGTAAAAACTAACAGATTGAAACATAAATATAAAAATAATATAAATTGTAAGATTACAGCAATATGAGTCATAAACATTAAAAGAGCTAAATTACTATAAAAATGTGCCATAAACTATTGTATTAACAAAACTTTAATACTGTAAAATGAAAAAACAAATTAAATATAGTTCCTGAATTAAGTATCTATTAAACCAATTTTATGAAATGCCTTAAGCCAACTTTAAACAATTACTTTTGCTCGCATGCAATTTTCTGGTTAGTTAAATAATATTAATTTTATTTGAAATTTCATTAAACAAAAGTTTTAATACTACATTTATAATTTATCATGAAAAGGAAATTTTATTAGAATTTAACTTTCCATATTATATTATTTAATATTATAGAAGAAAATTTAAAAACTTAATGTATCTCAAGTTCATTTACATTGCTGATACATCGTAGGTAAATAGATTCAATAATGATGATTTTGCATGGTCATATTACAATTTTTAATATTTGGAAAATCTTTACAAAATAAATCATTCATAACAGGATCCTTTATCTTATAGTATAAGGATTAGTTCTGCAGTTACATTTCCAAATTGCTTAGAGCAATCGTGTGTGATAATGTACCAGCTTTCTCTCACTGTTAATCTGGGAAAGTTTTCGAATGACTAATTGTTTTAATATTAGTATTTTACTTTATATGAGCTATATATACACTCTGTCGCAAAAAAATATATGCACCCAGAAGAAATTGAGCTACATTCACGAAATTTGGTATGCATGTAGTGTATATGAAAATAAACAAATGATTAAAAATTCAGAACAAAATATCATTTTATTAGCGGTTACAGCTTGCAAAAGGTTAAAAATCAGTAAGTAGTAAAGCCAAGCTATACAAGCCGAAATTCGGCGTGGCATCGATTCAATTAGATCACTTATGACCCCCTGTGGAAGATCCTGCCATAGTCTTTGCATCTGCGCAGTTAATTCTCCTGTATCTCGGGACGGCTGCAGTTGCCTTCCCAGCGCGTCCAGACATGCTCTATTGGCGAAAGATATGGTAGGACGTCATATCCTTGAAGACATTGTTGGGAGAGTCGCGCAGTATGGACGAGCATTATCCTGTTGATAAATGGCACCTGGGCGACTTGATAGCATGGGTAGCACAATCGGCGTTAAAATATCGTCCACGTATCTGCGAGCTGTCAAAGTGCCTTGAAGGACCACTAAAGATGATCGTGTGTCCCAAGAAATTGCTCCCCACACTGTCACACCTTGTGAAATTGCTGTATGCCGCTCGACAATAAATGCCGGATCGGACCGCTGGCCGGTGCGACTCCAGACACGTGTGCGGTGGTCATCAGCACTGAGACTGAATCGGGATTCATCACTGAAGATGACACGTCTCCAGTCTGTCACACTCCAAGTTGCCCGAGGTCGGCAAAAAATCCAGTCGACACTGCCTATGATGTGGGGTCAGTGGTAAGCGTCTTAGCGGACGTCGGCTCCTCAAGCCAACTTCGGTCAGTCGTCTCCTTATGGTTTCTCTAGATGGCACTGGATGTCTGGAAGGAGGTAAGTGGCGTTGAATCGATGCTAGCGACGTTGTTGGTGCCGAAGTGGCCACTCTTCTGATTGCACGATCCTCGCGATCATTTGTGTTCCTGGGACGTCCTGACCCTTTTACCTTCTGTGATCCACTGTTGCCAACACCGAGCATCTACCATATCGCTCCGACCGAGGTGGTGGCCGATACGTCTATTCGACCAACCTGCTTCTCTGAGGCCTATTATACGGCCCCTATCAAAGTCCGTCAGCTGCTCGTACTGCCGCCGGTTACGTCTTAGAGGCATCCTAAGTCTCAATATCGTCTATCAAAGTCATCAGATTCGTTTGGATAGCCGTACGGCGCTCGTACTCATGCTTTTAAACTCTCCCAGTTGCGCAACTAATATGCGCATAGCACACTTAGCCTTGTCTCATTGGCTTCGAAATTTTAATCATTTGCATATCTCTTACCAGACTACATTCTTGCCGAGTTTCGTGATTGTAGCTTGATTTCTTCTGGGTGCATATATTTTTTGCGACAGAGTGTATATATATAGAGAGAGAGAGACTGAAATGTAATATACTTAAATATGAAATTACTTGTACAAAAAATATATATGTATAATGTACAAGAAGTTTGAAATTTGTGCATTTATTTTTATTCTTGCTGAGGGAGAAGGGATCACTAATTTTTGGCCTAGATAAAATAGTATACCAGAATTTAGTAAGCTTTATGAACCCTTACCTATGAGATTCAAGTAAAATTGTGCAGAAATATGTTTCCTTGTTATATATAATTAAATTCTAGGCATTCTTTTAAAATTTTTAAAGTTCAAGAAAGGTCATAAGAAATTAATGAAAACTTCACAACCACCGGAGTTCTCCAGCCTTAAATAGTATTAAAAATTCATATTGTGTTACTTTAACTATTTTTAAGGATTTTATACCATAGATCTAAGTATTTTGGAGCGTCTGTTAAAACCTGCAACTCCAACGAAATCGAATTTTTTCGAATGCCAGCATCCTATTCCATATAAATTTACATTATAATAAGAAATTAAATATACGTTCTACTATTTCATCATTTTAGACTTAAGTGTAGCTATATTTTTTGGAATTTAATAGTCATACAAATCTTGAAAACTGTCCAACTGTGAGATGGAGAGAGAAATTGTACAAATACATAAGTGAATAATTTACATTCATGTTCTTATTTATTAAACTTTTACATGATACAATTATGGGATTTCGCCAAGTTTTTAGTATAATACAGCTACTTTTATTTGGTATACTTTCAGTGATTAATTATAGTCATTCATTCATACTATCGGGGATTAATAGAAGCTTTCTTCCGTAATGCACTTTTCATTTGATAAGATATTTATTAGAATATGCCTTGCCTTTGTTTTTGAAAGCTTTGAAAACTAATCTAAGAGATCCCACCAAAAATTAACCTAATGTTTGAAAGCGAAGTTTTTCGAGAATCGTCCTCTGTTTATATATTGACACGATACGTTCCCTCTATTGAAAGTTCATTTCATAAATCGTTCTTCTCATCTAGATATTAAAACACCATTATATACGAATTTTTTTTAAAAAGGATTTAAATTCTGTTCTTAGGATAGTTGTTGCCTAGTTCTGTTGTTGCGTAGATACCTTCCGAAAATGAACGTGTTCTTGTTTTATGTATTAGAATGTTTTGCATAAGATATAATAATGCTAATTGAATGAATAAAAATAAGAAGAAATATTCCTTCATATTCATTGAATCAATTTTAATTTTAATTGTGATTAAAATTATTGTAAACATGTCTACAAATTTTTTATTCCCGTCATTCCACTTCTGACATAGTATCAGTGAAACAAAACATAAGTAACATCATGAATTAAAATTATTGACAGCGTGAACTAAAACTTTATTAAAGTTCCGTGCATTTATATTTTTAAAATAAGTCTTTATATTTTTTTCTCTTCTTCCATCATCAAAAAATATTTACAACGAAAAACGCACTAAGCTCATCACCTCATAGATGAAAATTAAACATGTTTTAGGGTTTATCCATTCTGTGTTGACCTACCAAAGTGCAATAGTATGCAAGCCAGATGTGCTAAAGCATCAAAATAATATTTAGAAAATTACAAAATATTAATTTTTTGTGACAACTCGGCATTGAAAGAAATGACGTTGGATGTGTTATTTGGCGTTTCTCAATCCATGCTGCTTCTTGAAAGTTTATTTGGAAAAGTAACCAAATTATGTGAAGGTATTTTTAGGCATATTTGAAAACCATTGTCCATAATTGTACAATGAATAACATATGAGGAAGAAAAGGGGGCTAAAGGAAAACTTTATGGACAGTGAATTGTTGTAAAATATGTAGCACAGACAATTATCTGGTATTATTCTGGTGAAATTTACAAACAACAACAAAAGGTACCGAAAGTTCTAAGACCTAGTGATTGCTGCTATTTAATTCTGGTAAAATCTAGTGATGGCTGCTATTTGATTCCAGTTTCAGGACGTAGGATTAGTATTCAGCTGTTCTGAAACCAAGCACATAAAATGTAGGACAGGTAGGGCTTAAAGTTGGAACCAAACAATGTTTTGACATAGTATGGTGCTACATGACTGTGATACGACCGCTGGCATTTTTATATGTATATTCTTGATTAGTCTGAAACAGCAACGGTATCACATTTCTTTGTCTATAACTGGCATGTAACCTATTATTGCAGCCACATATACTAATGGTGTGCACTCACTCACATTACTACAATGACGTCGAACGGATCTCGTAGAATGTTGTGTAACAGATCCTAAAGCTTCTGTTTGGGATCTCGATGGTTCATTACGATCCGAGATTGGCATTGCCAAAATATATCTATTCTTTTACTTGACAATCACAAGGCTAGAGCAGTTTTTTCTGCTGGACGATTCTTGTATTTTATACTCACTGATTCGATATTTGTATCTTTGCAGCTTGGTAATGTAAAATAAGGAGCACTGATTTCTCTGACCGGTAATTTCTGTGTAATTTCTAAGGGCCACAAATCTTCCTATATTTCAAAGATAAAAATTAACTCGACTGATTTCTGTAGTCTTTGACGTGGCATATTGAAACTTCTTACGCAAAGAAGAAACATTTGAAAGCACAATGCCGGTACATAAAAATAGCCTTCTATTATTTTTTTATCTAACATTTGTAGAGATTCTAGAAGCGTGTAAAAATGAAAAAAACAATTCGGTTTTAACTATCAAAGTTTCTAAAAAAGGTCGGTGCATGGTGCAAAGTTCACTCTTTCATTTAACATTAACTTCTTGGCTATGTATTTTTGAGTCCCTGCAGTGTACTAACCATAAGGGATATAGTTTTAGTGCATTAGGGACGCAAGTAGAATTCCATTGCTGAATAGAATTGCTGTGGGTCGCCAGAAAAATTTTACTATTGTACAAAAGTTCAATAAAAAACACTTTTTCGCTAACTTTTTAACAACTGCTCAACAGCTTCAAATGAAATTTAGGATGAAAATATTTAAAAATATTGTTACGTAGATCCGGGTTCCAGGATTTTATGCAAAACAATCACAAAGAACAATAAACAGTTCTTCAAGAGCGATGCGAATTTATTATCAAAAATCCAATCCTGTAAATACAGGATTCCGCGGCAATATTTACAGGGTAAATATCCGAAGGTCTTCACACCTTCAACAGCAATCAAACACAATAATCAGTGTTTAAAAATACATGTAAGTAAAGATTATTCACAAACACAGCCGAACTAATCGCTAGTCAAAACAATCCTCACTACTCAGTTAAATCAAGACTGAATGGTTTTAATAGGTGTTTTCTTTTGGGCATCCGGACTGTAGAACAGTCCTCAATCCCATGTCTTGATAGAACTTTGATGTGGGGCTTGGCGAAAGTGGGTTTTTTCTGTCTGCTGAGTGGCATGGCGGCGATTGGTTGGGCGATGGAATCTGGGAGGCGTGGCCAACGTGCTTTATCAGGGAGGGAAATTTTCGGATTTTTGACATGACTGAGAGCTTAGAGGCTGCTCTCTGGTTGGATGCTTGGTAACGTGATCATTGACTCCAATTGGCTGCCCTGGGGGGGGACTGAATGGTTGCGGCTGGCACTCATCTTCATAGACGCGGCAGAAACTTCCAGAAATATAATCGCTCGTGTCATCGACCGTAACGTTAATGGAGAGATCTACTACTTTCTAGAAGAATCCAGAGGGTTCCAAACTCGTCAAGATGGTCACCAATGCCACCAAAATAGTCACCAAAAATGATGCCAACTTCGCTCTACCTCAAAGAGATTTCGCCAAGTTCTCATTATCGTCATTATAACGTAAGGGGTAGCTTTGCTTGTGAATAGTACAATTTTAACATGAAATAAATATAACATACAATAATATAAATGCATTAAACACCCAAATACAAATTATTTACACAAAATTCGTAACTATATTATTAATGATATCAGATGAAATAATGAAAATGATGAAACTCAGGATCATGACTTATGAATGCATAGTAGGCCAAAAAAGCTAAGTGATACTTGAGGATGATTTAGTATAATGTATGTATGACTGCTGCCTCTGCCAGGAACTCAGCTCTCTTAACGAATTCTAATGCCTTTTTTATTTAGACTATTTAGTTGCTCATTAAACACTAAATTAAATAAATATAACTAATGTGATTTTTAGATAGTTTAACTACTTTAAAAATATCGAAAAAACAGACATTCGCTCTAAAACTTTTCGATGCTTCTTTAATTTATATTAAAAATCATTTTAATACTTAAACAAATTAATGAAACATATCTATAAGTTAGAACAGGGGTTCTTAAACTGTGATCTATGAACCCTTGGGGTCTTCAGTGCCTTTCTAGGGGGTTAGCGAATGTCTCCTATTTATAATACTAAGATTTCTCTCTTTTACAAAATCTGAAAGGCCTCGGAGAAAAATTTAAAGATGTGCTTTTTTAAACTAGATCGCTAAACAGTTCCCAATGAAAAAAAAGCCTTTTTTTGCTAGAACATGTATTTTAATCAAAAACATTAATTCACTTATATTATTGATTGCAACTACGTAGTCATTACTACAATGTAACATTTTCAAAAACTATTTAGTAGAGACACATCTGCTAAGATCAAGAACATAATTCGTAAAGCGTTAATACGATAAATGTTTTCAAAGTGTGAGGGTCTCTGATGTCAGGCTGATAAATAAAGTGAGTCCACGGCATTCGAAAACTTAAGAACCGCTGAATTAAAACATTCATATTTTTTACTCTCTACATTTTTCCCAAAGTAATCTGTATTTAAAAATAGCAGGTTCACATAAATTGCTGAATCAATGAAAAAAAACTTGAGGAGTTCGAATATGTTAAAATGGTTAATTTTTGGAAAAAATCACATTTTCAATTTTTGATTTTATAGAATAAAACATTTATTTAGCTTTATAAAACTGTTCTTATTTTGTTTTCCGGTTGCTTAGAAGCTATTAAAGCAAGATATTAAAGAATGAGGAAAGCGGGCAAATCCAGAAAGTGTTATTTAAGTAGCCGGAAGTCAGTGTTTAAAGTCCTTTAAAATCAAACAGGAGGAATAAATATTTTTTTTAAAAAAACCATAATTTTAACAAGTTTTTGATTTAAAAGAAAAAATAATTGCGCCTTTTGAGAATATTTGAAAAGTAAATCTAGTAGTATTTTTTTTTACATTCAACACTTGATAAAAACTCTGTTTATATATATATATATATATATATATATATATAGTGGCAAAACAAAAGTTACCTGCTTTATTGGATAGAATATCAGTAAATTATTAGCTCGTATTATTTTTTTAATAATTATGGTAAATAACAAACGTAAAAGTTATTTCCATAAACGTCAGTACAAAGCAAATAGTTATAGTAATAAAGTTTCAGTTTCCGAGAACGAAAAAATTAGTACCGATTTTAACTGTGAGTGAATCAAAGTGATAATTAATTCTTGTAAACCTACAGATGTTCCAGAAAACAATGAAAAAATATTGTTTTTAACTTAAGGTTTTTAAGTAATATGACTTCGCGTTACTATGTGGTGCTTTGAAAGAAACGTTAGTGTTGGGCAAGACTATGTTTGGGTTAGCTATGAATATGACTAAAATTTAAGAGATTTCAGCGATTTTTAGATACATTGAAACATTTCCGTATGACTACTGGTGTATTAACATTGAAAAGTTTTGGAGAACCTGATAAATTTGAGAACATAGTTTAAACGACTTTCTTTGTCAGTGGCAGAAGTTGCCAGAAAAAAAATAAATTAGCTATAAAGTAAAGAATGATTAAAAATGAGCAAACAGAAAGTCTTAGCTATAAAATTAGTGAATTTAAGTAAGGAATTGTTTAAATATAAAAAATATGTGATAAATAGTACAAAAAATGCATTTTTTTCAAAATTAATTTTTCGTATATTTTGAAAATTTCAAAATTGATAGCTCAAAATGTTACCAATAAATATCTTTGAAACTTCTTACCATTTTTTCTCATTATGTTTTCTAGGGCGAGTAGTAAAATAATGATTATAACAGGAATGGCTTTTAAATAAACCTGGAATTATTATTTGTATTTGTAACCAAAGGATTTTACTACAGGTCTTAGATACACAAATGAGATGATTATTTTGATAGCAAATTTATACAAATTGGATCAATAGATTTTCATGTAGAATCATTTTAGTGTTCTAAAAATTTCTTTAAAATTCCTTATAAATGTACCAATTTTCTGAAGTTTAAATAATTTATTGCAAATATTACATCTAAACATAGCTTATTTATATGCAAACTGAAGTTAAAAATGGTATAAATTTTTTTCTAAGTGATGTTTTTCAAAGGAAGGGCTCCGTACATATTCGTATATGTACATTATACATATAACCTAGGCAAGCTTATTCTAAAAGTTTTTAATACCCCTTGACGGATATCGAAAATTTTCATTCCATTGGTGTAATCTAACTTTATTCCTCTACATTATAACGTACTTTTCCATTTTAAACTTGTTAGTATAATACATATATTTATGAAAAATATTAAATTATTCTGTTTTTGATCATTCTATGAGATATTTTACTTATAGTGTTGAAAATATAATTAAAAAGCTACATAAAAGTAAAAAATATTCTAAATAACCTTCAGAATAGTTAACTTAATTCCTTACGAATTCAATTCCCCGAAGCGTACCGAAAATCTAGTATTCCATCGAGACCTATTCTTCTGTATGTCGCTTGTTATCGCAGTATTCTAGGAAATTCGACTCATAGATCAAAGCGCAAAGAATCGTATCGGCAGCATCTCCTGTCAGTGTGGACGACGGCATCCATCAGGGAATGATAGGGATCGTCAATGCTAGTAAGAAAAAAAAGATCGAGAAAAATATATATATGCGGATCTATCGAATAAAAAATAGCTTGAGGGAATGGATTTGATTCAAAGAAATAGTAAAAGATTTTACTTCAACTTTAAATTTGTTATAAGCCCGTTTCTACTAAAGGTTCGTGTGTTTTATGCACTGATATAATAATGGTACTGGTTACTATATAATGTGTTTAAAGGCTATTGAAAGGATATATATTGTTTTTATGTTTTATTTTATTTAGATTAGAAAAAATATATTTATAGATTTGATCAATGTTTTGGTCTTTGATATAATTTTTAATCACAGTAAATTTTTATGTATTTATTTAATATTAGTTGCAAATTATAAAATTATTTAAATATTATTCTAAAACTTCCAATGTTACATGAAAAAAGAAGTTGCGATTTTTATTGAACCTAGATTTTATTATTAGAACATTTTAAAAATTATTCTTGGAATTACACATTTATTACTACGAAATGTGTTTCATCAATGATACTAATTTAAAAAAAAACTTATTTATTCGATGAGCACAGACTTCTATACCCTATTTTTATATAGAGTTATATGTATATAATTTCAGAAATATTTCAAAATTAGCAAAAATGAAAATTAAAGCAAAAATATTGGGAAATAAATATTGAGAAGTTATTTTAGAGATACAATAAAAATTATGAAAAGTACAATACATAGAAATAATAAATCTTTTTGTTCAAGAACTAGAGAGTGAATTTTAGTTAAAGAAATCTTTTATTGCAGCCTAGTGCCCTAGTGGTTATAATCACAAGCTCATAAACTGACTTGTTATGATTTTTAGTTTTAGTGCCACTGCAGACCTACCTTATATAGAGGAAGCGACACGCGTTAAATCAAAGATTCAAAGTCTTCCACTTGGGGTAGTGTGGTAGTTTGGAGAGGGAATGCTAACTCATTAGCTCTCATATTGCTTTACATAACGACGTTGATAAACACTCACCCATTCGTTGAAGAGGGTTTATATCTATAGCATTTTACGTGTTAGAACTGGATATTATCTGACAGCCGTAGTACCATTCAACATCTCTATAACTGGCATGAGGTGGGTGATAACACAGGAGTGGCTATTTTGGAGAAGTTAAAACATATTTATTCATCTCGCAAGATCCATCTACAATGGGATCCTTCACACGTTAACATCGCGGGCAATGAGATTGCTGACTATCTAGCAAAAGATGGCGCAATTCAACACATTATGAACTCCCCTATTCAGAACTGCACTCCAACTACACAAACATCAAACAATCAACTGTTCCTCCTGCTCATCACTGGTATGAAGCTAAACCACTTGGTGGTTCTCTTTTCCTTCAATGCAGCAGGATGGAACAAAGTATTCTGACTCATTTCCAGAGTGGCCACCTCCGAACTTTGACTTTTAGGGATGGAAACAAATTTTTTCCAACTTGCGTAAGGTGTTCTGCCTGACAGGCATCTCCAGAACACATTCTTGACTGTCTGGGGCTTTCAAAACAAGATCTATATGAAGACCATCTAATAGTATTGGACTTTTTGAGAGTGAATGGGATCATGAACTTGATCTAGCTTGGCTAGACATGGAGATCAGAAGCAACGACAACACGTATTAGAATTCGACAGTTCCTATGAAAGTATGCAAATTCTCAAAAAGGTATATAATTCATTTATATTTATCTGATTTAAATAAATACGATTAATGCGGTAATGATCACAGTAAATTATGGGTAACGGATATTTTAATGCTAAACCATAGCTGGCATGACCAGGGAGATATGAGTACATATGCATTTAATGATGATCCATCCTTTAAACTTTCATAATATTTCATCTAAGCATTTTCTCCCAAACTGAATTAAATTCATGTAATGATTAGCAAAATTCATTGTCCATTATAGTTGTCTTTGATGTGATCAAAATTCATATTACTATCACCAGACTGTTGAAATATCGTCAAATGCATTATGCATGGGCACGCTTAGTAATTAATTCAGTAACTTTTAAGACAATATAATCCTATGATTGTAAGTTTATCTCTCTCTCTCTCTCATAAGCTTTTCTTTTCATACTAAAACGAATTAAATTTTCTGTTTTTTACTGGTAATTTGACTTAAGTTCCAGTATGAAACTATTCATTTTCTAATTTATTTTAAAACTGTTTATCCATTTTAGCCTTATTTGCTTATATTATTATGTTAATTAACTATTTCATCATCTTATGATTTTTTTTATATGCCGATTGCTTAAAATTATGTTTATTGATACCAAGCTTTTTAATATTTTTTTTATCTTTCAAAGCTAACCCTCATTTAAGGTATCCGACTATATGCGACAACTTTTATTTTTTAAAAAATGGAAATAGGGGGATTTTTTGTGATTTTTAGATTTACTTAGTACATTTTAAGGGAAAAATCCTAAAATTGACAACAGAAAAAAAAATTTACTATTATTAAAATATTATTAAAATAGGAAAAAGCTAGTGAAAATGTACAAAAATTTACATAAATGGGGCCCGCTCTGTACACAAACATTTTATAAACAAATTCTCAATTTTTCAATTTTGATGAGTTACTTTGTCATTCATGTTTGAAATGACCTTCAGGATAAGAGGTATTTTAGTTCTTACAAAAACTAGAGCACTTTATCTAAATGATTATTTGAAATTGCTTAAAAAACAGTGATTATATCCACAAAAAGGACTGTAAATATTAAAATAATACAGTAATTGATAAATATGAAGGTCAAAACACTTCCACTATTACACAAAGCATTCACACAAAAAAATTCAGTTAAATATTCCTAAAATCTTTTGAGAAGTTACTGTCCCTATTAGAATTTTTCGAAAAAACACATTTCGAGTAAAACGCATTTTAAAGTCTGACATCTCATTTAAAGAGATGGCATCTACTTTCACTAAAACACTTGTATTTTTTGTTCTAGTGAATGGAAAATAAAAAAACTTGGTACTTTTTTAAAGTTAATAAAATGGCCTATAAAATAAAATCATAAACTAACTTTGTCAATTTTTATTAGAAATCCTGAGTTTAGGGTAGTCGGATATCTTAAATGATAATTGTCCATTGACACTAATTTTGTAAAAGAAAAGTGCAAGGGAATATATATTAATATCTTAAATGAAGTTTAATTTTAAGTTTTCGAGTCAATAACTAAAAAATGTTCCACAAGGTAAAATCCAAGATATTTTGTATGGTTCTGAATAAATTCATTTATCAAATAAAGAGAAAATTTAACAAATTTAAAAATAAATAAATTGTTTTTTAGTTAAACTTCGAAGCCTATACATTAATTATTAGTTCTATACCGATTAAAGATCATTGCTTCAATAATATATTCAAACAATTAATCATTTTTAACATAAGTGATATAATCAACAAATAAATGATTCTTCATTAAGTTTGTTAGATTGATAGCTAAGATGTAAAAGCAGATCTAACCAGAAACAGAAAAAGTTTTTACTATTAATCAATATTATAGAATAATTTACTCTCGTAGATAATAAAGATAATCACGCATATGTTTTTAAATTAAGATTAGAGAGTTATAATTAGTGAAATAAAACTTCATTCTATAATATGATTTCATTTGCTTTTTATTTAAAATTGATGAAGCAACATTAATTTTTTACTTTCTAATACTTTTTATTTATAATTATTATTGATTTTCTTATCTTTGAACAAAATTTTAAAAATAATTCAAAGTTTTATTACGCTTTTTTTATATAGTATGTCCTTCCTTTATTAGCAAACTAGCATGAAAATATCATAGTGCTGCTAGCGCTGCATATTAGATGCTAATTTTTACTTGCAGAAATATCCGAATGTGAATTTTTTTCCCTTGAGAAATATAACTGAACAATTTCCCCCAGTAGGAAATTATACAGTTACCTCACTGCGAAAGAATACAAATTGTCCAGAAGAAGTTTCAAGAAACTTTTCCTTTGCCAACTAGTTTTGATATAATATATCAAGAATAAAATAAGGAAAAGTCGGTCATCGCAATCGCTGCTTCCTGTCATCATTTTCATCAACATCTATCACAGAAATCGTTGTTGGTTAGAAGTCCCCGAAACTTAGAAATTATCGGCTTCATCTCGCGTGGTTATCGCGATGGAGTCATTTTTCATCAGGTCATAAGCTGCTTTTTGGCCTCATTTACTGCCTTATAAGGGCAGGGTCAACCTGTCTTGTGTGATTCTAAGATTGGCTTTATTCCATTAGAGCTGATGAGGGATGAAATACAAAGCTTGCGCTACACTTTTAGGACAGGCTGGTTTTTTTTTAAAACAAATATGCTACAAAATATATGGAATTATAATTTTTTTCATTAATTTTTCAAAGGTAAATTTCATTTTAAAATGTTATGACCAACTATTTTTTGAGGGGGTCTTCTTTTTACTTAAAAAATATATTCAAATTATTATTTAACTTTTTTCCCCTTGACAAATTCAAAAAAAATGTTTTTATTCAATTTATTATTTTATTTCCTGATCTTAAGATAAATTTTTAACTAACGAAACTCTTAGCTGCAAAATAACATACATTTAACTTTATTTTTAAATTAACGGGCTCAATATACCAATGCACAGTTAAAATGAAAATCCATGTATATATATAAATATATGTATATATATATATATATATATATATATATATATATGTGTGTGTGTGTGTGTGTGTGTGTGTGTGTGGCCCCAGTGTGTGTGTGTGTGTGTGTCAGGCCCCAGGCTTGCTGGTAAAATGAGGAGGGTATCATCTCTATAATAACGTCTTTATCTTGCTTCAATCACAAAATCAAACATGGCGGCCCATTGGCGTGAAACTGATAAGACAGAATTATGTATTACAGAAGATGTACTAACTTCACATAAAATTAAAGACTGTCATCCTTTGCATATTATAAAGGGCATCCACAAATTTTGAAACATAAACATAATATAAAAGTTAATGTAAATAAAGTTTATCAAATAGAATATTGTACACTTGTATGTATGAATAAATCATATGATAATATATTAACTTTTCTGGCATTTTTAATAAACACATGTGATCTTTCCTAATACAAAATAGCACTGTTAAAAAAGCCTTTAAATACAATAACAAAAAGGTAGATCAATTTTTAACTATAATGTGCCTATAAAGCAAGATAACTTAAGGTATCCGACTACGTTCGGAACCATGATTTTAAAAAAGCGCATAAATGGATAATTTTCATAATATTTAGTATCAATTAGATTAGAATATATGCATAAAATAGTTTTAAGGACATTTTGACAAAAAGACTTATTTAAATATAATATTTTGGCAAAAGATTAACTTAGAATAATCTTTTTTCCAAATGTTCTCCGTTTGCGAAAAATGCTTCTATTAGAATAATATTTTGCCTGTATATATCTCAGACCTCTCTACAGAGGATCTACTAGAATTTTTGAAATATATATCTTAGAAGTGGGTTTATTCATATTTTACGACAACAGAGGGGAGCAATTTTAAGAAAAGAACGCCAATAATTATTTCAATTGGTGGTAACTCTGAAAATAATGTGAATCTTTCAAAACTTCTAACTGAACCTCTGTAGATTGGTCTGACCTATATACAGGCAAAATATTATTCTAATAGAAGCATTTTTCACAAAAGGAGAACATTTGGAAAAAAAGATTATTCTAAGTTAATTTTTTGCCAAAATATTGTATTTAAATAAATTTTTTTGTCAAAATGTCCTTAAAGCAATTTTATGCATATATTCTATTCTAAGTGACACTAAATATCATGAAAATTTTCCATTTATGCGCTTTAGAAAATCACGGTTCTGAACGCAGTCAAATACCTTAATATGTAAGTGTAATGAATTTAAAGAATTCATTGATAAAAATCACAAACATGTTGTTACTGGTGACCTCAATATTGTAAAAGAGAATAATCTTAGAAACATAATGAATGAATGTACTGGTTTTATAGATTAATGATTTCGAATAATAATAAAATTATAAAAAATTAATTAGATAATGATATTGAGCAATTTATATACAAAATAGCTATTAAATATAGTATGCCTATAGAGGCATTCACAGAATTCAAAGGTAATATTACACAACAGCTTAATAAGTATAACTTTGGTACAGATAATAAAATATTTTTTAATAATAATAAAAATCAGACTAAAAAATTACAAAATAGATATATTATAATTTATGTCGATAAAATGCCAGGAAATTTTGCATTCATATGTAAATACTATTATAATTTAATGATCAACAATTATTTTGATAATAATACAGCTTTTTAAGTCATATTTTTCTGATAGAGAAATAAATAATCGATTATTTCATACTTGGTCAACATGTTATCTAGAAAATAAATTTTTTGTGCTATCTCTTATCTTTCTTGGTGTTGCATTTACGGTGGCCAGCAGTGTTCACATAGCAGTAATTTTGTTTTATTTTTGCGATAGTTAATAAAAGATACTAATCGTATATTTTTGTCAAGATATTTTGTATAGGAACATCCATGTATATTTATAATCAATTATAAAAAGACATTTCTGTATTGTATCTCTTACGCGGAAACTTAATCTATCAGTACTCATACGTGAACGAAATAATATTTTAACTGTGAGTATGAGTTGTTGATGTATATAACATTCATGTTAATGGTATAACAATAGCATTTAAAAAAGGGAAACAACTACATGTTTATAGTTAAAAATAACTATTCTTTTTTCCTTATCTTTAAATCGGCTGAGGAACTTCACTCAAGAAAAATTGGGAAGTCCCTAAAAAATTGCGACTTCTACTCATAAATCACATTTTCTCCATTATGTAACTTTTTCAAAAAGTATTTATGAAAGAAAAATGCATGGTTTTACACACCATTTTTATCTTTAGTTTGCTGCCAATCTAAAATTCTTTATTGTATGAAAGACAGATAAAATATGATTTAAAAACTGAAAGACACAATGCTTTTTAATTCTCAGCTACAATTCTATGATTTATGTAATTTTATTTTAACATCTGTATATTTAAAAATAACATTCCACACGAAACGTAAAAAATTATAATTGATTTGATTAAAGCAAAAATCATACATTTTAAATCATATTTAATAAATCTGTACAATTCATAGAAATTAACGCAATCGGTGGAGAATAGTTGATGATATCAAAACATTGTTTCAGTTGATAAATAACTATTTCTTATGACTTTAACAAGCAATTAGGAGTATTGTTTTTCTGGAAAATATTTTTAATAAACAATGACACTAAGGTTTTATTTACGAAGAAGTTTTTTATTAAAAAAAATATTTTTTTGAAATAATAACATTGAATCAAATATTTTTTTTTTACATACAATTAATACAACAAGTTTTTACGTACAAGATTATCTTAACATTTTACTTTTAAGGTATGAAAATTTAGTAAAATTCTTCAATTTTATAAATCGAAAAATGATATTGTTTTGAAATGCTTTTTGTGAGTGTGACTCTTACTTTTAATAATCAAACACATTTTTTTTTAATTTTGTAATATATTCATTATACTATACGCATTATTGCTATGTAAGTGTTATTTACTATGGTTGTGTTAATTGAAAATTTCAATTGATAGTTTTAAATTGCTTTATATTTCTAGGTTAAATGGCCAAAATCAAATTTATGATAACTGTACAATATTGGATAAGGCAATTATATATAACTGACATATTTTTCAGCTAAAGATATAAGAAAATGTATAAACATTAGTATAATAGTGTTATATTTCAAAATATTTTTTTTAAATTTTTTTTTCTTTAGTTAATTATTTCTTTCACCTGAAGATCGCTGATTTAAAATGTTAAAATCTAGGAAAGTGTGATTAAATTTGAAGTATTTTTAGAACAGAAAATGAATTGAATGAAATTATTTTTAATTTTTGTAAAAATACAATGTCCACATATACTTGAGAAAAATTTAGAACTTCATTTTTTTATGTATAATTTTCAATTTTTTTTCTAGTAAATGAGCCAATTCTGAATTAATAGAATGTTCATAAGCATACATTTTCTAGTTTTTTAAGTAAAATAAGCTTATATAGAAGGCAAATGTATTAAGTTACAATCATATCAATAATATTGTATGTGGAATATTTAAATTGAAGTATTTTCCTTTTCTATTTTATTTGAAATTTTTTAATATATTTCTTGAATCTAAGTTTCTCTGGAAATTGGTTTTTGTCATTAGTTTTTAATATTTATCACACAGTCTGCATTTGGGATTAAAAAATAATTTGAATGCATTCGCATTTTTTTATCAATAAAGTGAAAGAAATGCATTAATATTAAACTTTTCAAAACATCTTTTTGCAAAATAAAAGAAAGAAAACTCTTTATATCTTATATGCGTTCCTTGAAGGCGATCGTTATTCACTGAAAAATAATTTTTTTCCTTCCTTATAATCTAGAATTCCTTTTGACAACAATCTCTCAAAACTCTTTTTTATTTTGGCTCAAATGATAATTTTAATGGATAAAAAAACATTTATGTTATGAAAGGGAAAAAAATTCATACGATTTTTATATATATTTTTTATTTATGTTTGCTGATCTAAGCAGTAAGAATTACTGTAATAATACAAATATATCATATTGCAAAATATATGCATACAAGTCCGACTCATTCAATATTATTTTTATATTAAATTTTGGATAATTTAGCTGAGTCAAATTACTTCCTTTTTTTTCTATAAATTATGTTTTGAAATTCTTTTAAGAAAGTCTCGTTCTTTTTTTAATTATTTCTAAAACCTTTTTGCTTTGAACGCATTTTTTTAAAAATATTTTGAAAATTAATATATTTATTTCTTCTTTATCACAAATTAAATTTGAATTTTTAATTAAGCAATTTCTTTTTATTATTATTATTATTTTATATTTCTTTTTATCGTTATTATTATAAAAAAACTAATTGCTAACAGCCGGGAAAATATATAAATTTATTTAAAATCTCACGTGCACAATTTTTTAGATGTAAATTTAAATAGAAGATAAACAACAAACTATTACTTTTAATTTAATGATGATAAATCAAGCTTTAGGGGCATTTAAGGGCATGATGATTTTAACAAATTAAAGTTTTGGGGAAGTGGAACACAAACAAATCTAAGTTTATCCAATATATTTTTAACTAAAAATTATTAGTAGAAGCTGTTAATAATAATAAAATCTATACATATAAAACTATTTTTAATCTTTTAGTGTATCTTTGGGGTTAGATACTTCGTACTATGAGGGAATCTTTAGTTTTGAATGCATAATTCTTTCTAAAAGACAATTAATCTGCATTGAAATTGTGCTTTAAAGTAATAAAAGTTTAAAATAATGTTTAATCACTTTTCGATAACCATATAATTACTACGGGGGGTTTCGAATTTTTTCATAATTTAACAGACAATTTCAAAACTGAAAAAAAAATATTCGAAATGTTTTTTTTTCATAATGCAAATGAACCATAAAATATAAAAATATTTTCTTCTTCATTGACAACTAAATGCAAAGCTCTTATTTAAGATTCTATATTTAATGTTTTAATGTGAATTCAACCATAAAATAATTTTTTACAAAATTTATTGTTTTTAATTAAAGGTCTAAAGCATATTTTAAATGAATAAGAAACATTTCAAAATGTTTTAACAACATAAAGGGTATTAATTTTATTTAAATGTTCAACATATGAACCCGGATTAAAAATTATTCTCAGAAAGTTTATGGAAAATGAAACAAATATGAGACATTCTTTAATATTGTTAGGTGAGTGGATGCCAGCTCGGGATTCATCCTTGTCTCTTGACTGCGGTTCCAGATTTTAAGGTTCTGTGTCAATAGTGTTGGAGTTGTATTTAACAATGCGCTATAAATAAACGCCCACTCACTTATGTATGGTAAATTAACTACGTTAAATAAGTGTATGACGGATATAATATGAATGTTTACAAAAATCATGAATTGTTGTACAGAGGTATTATCAAATAATCAAACATGGATAAATATAAAAAAAAAACTTTTTATTTCAGGAAAATTTAACTGCAGAGGATTTAATTGATCTTATAAAAGAAAGACATGCATAAGTCATGTAAAAATTTCATTTATTTGGAGTTTCATGATATTTTTTAAGAAACTCTTACTGATAAGTACTCATATACTAAGTACTGATATACTTACTCATATAAATGATAGCTAAATTAAAAGAATAACGCAGTGTATTTAATTTTTACATTTAATACAATTCATAACTTTTATTTCAATTTCATTAATGTATTTTCTTTATCCCGGATATTAATTTAATCATTGATTATTTCCTAATTAAAAAGTTTTAATTAATTATTAAATTTTTAATAAGTTCTACAATTTAAATATGTGAGAATCAGGTTGCTATGCTGCTTCTAAATTTGCAACATGTTTCTGTTTTACGATATTTTTCAGGATTTTATAACAGTACATGATAAATAGTTCATTTCAATTTCAAATTTAATTCTAGACATATTAGAAAAAGTTTATTAGGTAGAAGGATTAAATGTGTGTGACATTTCTACATTATAAAACCACACTTACATAATACAAGGGTTGGGGCATAAGTCCAGGCAACTATTTTTTTTTTTTGAAGATACCAGTCCGGTTGAAAAATGTGATGTATACAGATGAAAGTTCCAGGTGTTAACTACATGCGTGGACAATGAATAGCACTGAAATATCGTAACACTAATTTATTACGGTAGTATACAGGGCAACATGACTTTCACGGTGCAGAAGAATGACAACACTGTACACATAAAGTTGACATGACAAACCTGGGCCTATAGATCCTTAATGTAGTCCATGAGCTGTTCGATGACGGCACGTGCCAAGTCGGTCCGTACACTGACCGGTCGTCCCAAATGTTGCTCATCACTGGTTGACACACGTCCTTGCTGAAACTTTCCTGTCCACCGTGCTACTGTACGGTATGGCAGGACATTATTCCCGAGGGTTTCCACTAATTCACTGTGGCATTCCATACCATTTTTCTCTCGGAGAACGGCTATTTTGATGTATGCGTGCTGCTCAGCACGGGTTACTTCCATCTCACACGACACTTACCAAATGACTGATTTCACAGCCCTTGCAGAGCTACTACCAGCAATCACAGAGACATCTGATGTTCTGAATACACACTATGCTTGTAGAACTTTCACACAACACATACATATTTGTAATCTGTTCACATATCTACAAGTAAAAAATAGTTGACACGACTTATGCCCCAACCCTCGTATTTCATAACTTGCATTGAGTTATTTTTTATTATCAGCCTTTTTTCATTGTGAGTGAAGTCCCTCCTATTCGGATACACCAGGTCTTTTGGCGATGAACCTCGTAATTTTGAACCACAGTCAGCACAACACCTGAGCTGCCACCCTCTCTCCCAACTCCCCCCACACCTCCGAGAGGACGCTTAAACCCCAACAGATTTAACATGCATTAGCTCTTCTACACGGTGGGTCTTCAGCAGTACAAAGCTTGAACTCATGAACCGCTGGTCTCGAGTCCATGACCTTAACCACTAGACTACAGCGTCACCAGCCCTTTTCAGAAAACTCACTTTCTAAGTTATTTTTATAAAAGGAAAATCCCCCCCCCCAATGCATTATGCATATAAATTCATATTTCGTTTTTGAGAAAATATATAAAAGGGTAAAAAAAGTTCTTCAAATCAAATAATTTTTTAAATATATAAATATCCTTTTATTCTTGTAATTTTTTGACTGTAAATAATTTTTCCACAAAATTTAAAATTAAGTCTTATTTTTTCTAATATTTTTTCTGCATGCTTTTCATACAATTTCCTTGAATTTTAAATTAACATTATCTATTTCAGCCTCCATTATGTCTTCGAAACAGTAGTCCCACGTAAAATCTATTTACATAGAAAGAAAATATAAAATACTTGTCTCTGCTGTTAAAAGTTCCAATAATAATTTTAGCCTGATACCAGACGTGACGTCTCTTAGACGACGCTCTTTCATTTTTTACAGGGGCTTAGATATTTTTATTCTTACTCTTACTGTGCGTTTTATTATTTTACTCTTTCTGTGTTATAAATAACGTAAAAAAGCAATTTAAAAAGAAATTCTCTTTTAACATGAGTAACTATTGTGTCTTAACTATCATATTAACTGAGTTGAAAAGAAACATCATAACTTTTCGGGATGATACGGTATAAATGAATACTTTGATGCATTTAATAAAAGCAAAATTTTATTGCAATTCTACGTTCTGCTATTAAGTTTAACAGATATGCATAAATATAAAAATGCCTTTTTCGATTCCTTTGATTTGTTTTAATGGAAAATTTAAGTTATGCTTATTGATTTTTTTATAAAAGCTCAGCCATACTTCAAAATTTAGGTTTGAATGATTTCGTTGTATTTTAAAAAAAAATTAATATTACCATGACAAAAAGTTATGATTAAGTTTTCAGCAATAAAATTAAATATCTATGAATTAAAAATAAGAAATAAATTGGTTCGATAGAGATAGAGAGAGAGAAATTATAGAATTTTTGAGTATAGAGCGATAAATCAGCCTATTTTAGAGATGTTTCTAACTATATGCAAATTGTTTCATTATCGTATTTTTAATACATTTAAATGAAATATATTTCTTCTTTAATTGTTAGATTAAATGTCTTTTAAATTTTAAATATGGTAATAGTTTTGAATATTTTATAAGATAGAATTAATAGTATTATTAACATATTTTGGGGGATTATTATTTTTTTTTACTTCTCATGAATCATTCAGTAAATTAAAAATCACTCAGTTATTTAATTAGAATATTATATTTGTTTGAATAATGCTTTATATTAATAATAACTGTTTCTGTACCTGATCAAAACTATAAATCGTAAAAACATTTCTACAGTTCGAGTTATGTTTTAGTGTTAGGTGTACGATTGTGAGACTGGAATTTAGTTGCTTACAAAAGTTTAAATGGATACATTTGGTTATAGAACTTTATTTATAAAAAAGCTTAAGAAGTATTAAGGATTTTTTAAATTTTGTTATTTAAGTAGGTGTCAGAAGTTAAAGTGCATCATTTAGGTTTTATTTAAAGAAACTTTCAAATTTTAATATTTCTGTGCACTTTTTTCGCTATTTTTTATTCTAATATTAACATTCATCCATCAAAGAGGCATAATTTTTTCTATTATATCATTTCTTCAATGGTTTTACGAAAGTGTGCATCCTTTAAAATCAATAATACATTATTTTTAAGTTTCTTTTTGCGTCCCAGATATTTTAAGTATAATTTTACCAATATGTATTACTTATGAGCAACACTGCATTTGATGGAGAGGTTGATGCGATGGAAGTTGCTTTAAAGTTTAAACCATCTAAAAGCTCTTCCTTTCTTTATAAACAGTTTGTCATATTCTTGATCTCTCAACCATTACTGGTTAATGCTAATGAGAGACTGTTAATCTACTATTTCCTTATCATTAATGCAATTTAAATCGTTACTTCGAGAGTTACACGAAAGGCATTAAATTTTTAATTTACAGTGGATTCCTTTTCATTGTAGGATCCCCAGTAATGAAATGGCAAATGAGCTATTCAGAAGGAGATACCGTATTTCTCAAGTTTCAAATGGCCATTCTGGTTATAAGCCTGAATCGAAAAAATAAACATTACCTTCTCAAGGCCGAGCAACTTTCATAACTAAAAGAAAGAGCAAGAGATAAGCTCTGGGAGAGTGGCATCTTTGATCTCCCAGCAACCTTAGAAGCAGAGCTATAACTGCCTTTGGTCTATATACAATGTACGACTGTTTATATGAACACTTTCATATATTTTAAATAGTTGTTATAGTCCTGCCTGTCTCCTTTGTTGCAATGTGGAACCCTAAGAAACTCTTCATGTGCTTAGCGCTCTACCAGAACAGTGCTGGGAGGCTAGAGTCCTTTCAAACCTATTACACTCTTGATATTCTTTTAACCTCTTTATATATGTACTTTTATCCTTTAGTTTTATTTTTAGGTAATTAATCCTTTGTACTTCATACTTTTCAGTGTAAATTATTGAATTGTGTGTTTTATTGCATTATTTATGTGTTTTAGTTTTGAATAAGGATAAGGATATTTGAGTATTTTTGCATTGTCAGTTGCATTAGAAATAAAAATATTTTTTACTTATGATCAAATCCTTTAATATACTTGTATACTGTAGCACATGTATACTGTAGCACCAACCTTAATTTCAATTTGAAATCTCGAGCGAAAATTTTCCACGTGCTTTAAAAAATTTCAATAAGCAAAAGCTTCTTGGACCTTCATGAAATTCATTGTTTCATTAATTCTGCATTGCAGAGTGTTCACAAAAAAGGAAGTTATTTTATAGTCTATTCTCTAAATCACAGGTATAGGCAGCCTATGACTCATGCCACATGTGGCACGTGGTATTATTTCTCAGTGGCATTTTGCACTACTCTACAAATATTAGTGGATGGAAGTTAATAAATTTATAATGAACTTTAATTGAGACAAACATCTTCAGAATTAGGGACATTTACGTAATTATGAAAAATCTGAAAAGTAGTTTTAAAGATAAATTTATAGCTATTTTGTAAATTATTGAATGCCAGTACTGGATAGATTTAGTTTGAAGAGTGAAAATTGTGTGTACTCTGCTTTCCACTTTTGGTTTAAGATATCTAAGCAAAAAACATTTCCTCATACAAAACAATTTTCGAATCCGCTAAGAAATCATTTCACAATTGCCCAGAAACGTGTGAAATTGAAAATCACAAATTATACACATGACTTCGCGATATAAAATTAGAGCGATGCTAGCACGAGGTTCGCATTAAAATTTTCATTTAACTATAGGGAAGATAAAAACTTATATATTGTATTGCCTGCTTTTTATTTTAATAAATATGCTGAAAAATACGTAATATATATGTACAATTAATTTTAAAAAAATTTTTGTTGAAGAAATAGTTATTTTTTAAGCTTTTTATTTTATGTTAAGAAAAATCTTTAAAGGATGCATAGTTAGTAAATAACAAAACTAAATCTGTATTATTGGTCTCTTTTCTCTAACTTTGTATGTAGTATCGGGGAAATTGGATTGATTAAAAAGTTTCCTAATGTGTGGCACGCTAATAAATCATATTGTTTGATTGGTTTGGCCCGTCGCAGTGAAAAGGTCTCCAACCGCTGCTCTAAATTGTGAAACTTCTTAACCCTTTTATTTCTTATATAAGAATTTATGTTGTTGTTGTTTCGTATGCCCGCTGACCAACAGTACCATCAGATCAAGCTCCATGAAGTTCTTCGTAGCAAGGGGCTAGGTTTTTTTTACGTCTGTCGTTAGCAACATTGATCACCATACATGTTACAGTACGATTTTGCTCCGTTCCACCCCAATTTTGAGAGAGCACCCTCGAGGTGGTAACAATCTCAGGTGTTTACACTTCTCTTCAAATTCCATACACCTCAGGAAAGGACTTTATCTCGATAGATGTTTAGCGTATCCCCATGCCACAAAGCCACTGTACATTTACAAACATCTACGCCTTCTCCGGGATTCGAACCCAGGCTTTAAAGCACAACAGTCAGTGTCACTAGCCACTAAACTGGATGGGTGGCATTAGAATTTTTCGATTTAATAAGTGTTCATCGTTTCAAATATGCTTTTTATTTCATATTCTTTAGATATTTCGCACGATCACTTATAGTTTCCTAAAAATATATTCTTAATGCCTCTAAGCATTGTTAGAATTACGTCTGAATTACTGGTTATTCCCACACAAAAAATACGACATGATAAATGAACATAACGAGAGGCTCTACCAATATTCACAGACTCCAAGTTTCTTTCAGACATTAAATTACCAAGGTTCATAAATGCATTCCTCATTTAAAATTAGTTGGTGAGAAGTTCTTGGACTCACAATTTCCCAAGTTCTTTCACACCTCATTATTACTCTCTAATTAACATCAATGTGACAGTACTAAAATACAACTCTCGTAATTGTTGCCATGACCATTAAATCTGAATGCCTCATTTAGTAATTTGTGGCACGCTCTTCTAGCCATCAAAATGGAGACTATGGAAGGCATAGCAGCGGATATTACATTCCTAATTAATTGTGGTAATTAGGAATAAGAGGGAAATGTGCGATTGGAATAAATGATCGTGCTATATCTAATCCGGAGATTAATACGCATAAAAACTAAACGGGCATACCGAATAATTAGCGATATTTTCAAGGTTTTTTATGCTCATTTAGGTAGGATATTAATAGGTTCTTAAGTGTCAGCATCATAACTAATGATCCATTAATAACGTTTTTTCAGCAACGATGATATTTAGGAAAGTATTTTTCCTTCGAAAGAAAAGTTTTGTCGTCGTTCTTTCAGTCGAGTTCTAAACTATTAATTAATGACTTAGCTTTAATTTTGCGTGAAACTACTTGTCAGATGTAGAGAAAAAAAGTAATTTGGAGCGAAGGTGCAGGAGATTTTGAAGGATTGAATTTGAATCTCCGGCTTATATTTAGGCAAGGGATCATATAAAAACAAATCCGTTATCTTGTATCGATCTGCGGAAGGTGTTGAGCTTATGCTCTTTAAAAATCTATTTCTATTTAATTTCACATTTTCTTATACATCTAATGCTTGGATATATTATAGTCAATTATTAGTACTAGCATTGCGAATACTTTTTGACAGTTGCAAACTGAGTGAATGTTTATAAACGACGCACTTAAAGCAACAAACGACCAATTGGAGATGGATCACAAAATTTTAAGCCGCGTTTGAGTGGTAAGGACTAAATATAAGCCCTCATCTCCTAACTTTACCCCAGATCAACGCCACGACAGATTTTACGTGCATCAGTCCCTCTGTACTGCGGATCTTCTGTGACTTGATTTGCTTTACTTGATTTTCGTACTGTGAAGCAATACGAGGACTATCAACACCGATACACGTAATTTTAAAACCCAGTCAAGTGACGAGGACGACACATGAGCTGCAACATCTTTCTCCCCATTTTCACACCTCGCCAATTGAAGGACTTTGAACATCGACAGTTTTAACGTGCATCATCCTGTTGCTGTGGTATCTATTTAAGTCACTAAAACCTCCGGACTGAAGCAATCTCTTTAATTTAGCGGTAAGCTACGGGCTTACGAATCCGAAGGTCAGGAGTTCTAACCTCCTCATTAGTGATCCTGGCTGATCTTTGAAAAAACGCAACCTTCACGCAGCTGTCATGGCACTACCTACACACCACAAAAGCAACCAAAAACCATCGGATCCACATGACGTCCCTAATCAATCCGTCAGATCCCCATGACGCAACAATCAAGCCGTCAGATCCACATGACGCAACAATCAAGCCGTCAGATCCACATGACGCAACAATCAAGCCGTCAGATCCACATGACGCAACAATCAAGCCGTCAGATCCACATGACGCAACAATCAAGCCATCAGATCCACATGACACAACACTCATCACAACATATCGCATGATGCAACACTCAAGACATCAAACACACTTGACGCAACAGCAACAACTCACATGTTCACCGTAACAACTATATCATTCGTTCGCCTATCCACAGACTCACTGGTAGGGGAGTTTGGGGTGGTGGTATCTATAATAGTCAGTAACAGCCTCCGGACTGAAGTGATCACTTTGGTTCAGCGGTAAGTTACGTGCTTACAGATCAGAAGTTACCGAGGTCTATCCTCAAACCCTTCTACAGTATAAGATTTCAGTGGCTCTAGGTTTCAAGCCTGTGACTCAATAACGCAGACTAGAATTTGCTATCCACATCAAGAAACATGCATTCTTGTTCAAAGAAAAGAATTACAAATAAAACTAACTAATACTTTTTCATGCATTGATTCTTTTCGTTTAAACTTGATGTTCTGTTCAATCTTAAATGTCATTAGAATAATAAAATACGCATCGATACTTTGTACCATCTCTAAAAACTTTATGTAGAATGACATATTCCCTTTAATCCTTTGCAAATGTTACACAGATCAATTTTAATAAAATATTGCTGAAATTGGAAATAAAAGTATTTTAAAATAAATCATAATATAGTATTGTTTCGATAAAATAAAGAGTTCCAATTACTTTGTGTGAAACTGTTATCCTTATAAAAATGGTCTATAAATAAAGCACTTTAGCGTATTAGAACTTATTTTCACTGATTACATACTCTTACCTTCATTATAAGTAACTTGAAAATGTGTTGCATAAAACAGACTTTAAAACATCAATTGCAGACTTTACGACAAAATTGTTTTTACAAAATAAATAATACTCTTAATAATATAAATTTAATATTCTAAAACATTTTAACAAACTCAAGAGCAAAAATCCTTAACTTAGCTGTAATTTTTTTTCAAATTTATTAAGCTGCATGAGAATGTTCTGTTTTACTACAAAATTATCATGTGCATTGTGTGTGTGTGTGTGAATATCATTATCAAGTGTTTTAATTAACGGTTATTTAAGGAACAAAGGAATATACTTTATTCTCCTTCCAACAAAATTTCTCGGCGCTTAATCATTTGCATCTGCTAAGGCCCACGACTATTCTAAACTCCTGTATTCCACTAGCTATAGAGATTCTAGAAAGGAAAATGAAAGTATTTTGTGAAAGGAAAAGGAGAGAAAGAGGAAGAAAAAAAAGTTGAAGTACCCCAATGCCATATTTATATTTAATAGACAAGCATTCCACTTCAGGAGGGAGAATCAAAATTTTCCTTCAACGGAACAATGTGCCGTTCGTCTATACATTTTTCTTTTGGGTTATTGCATAAGAAGCTCATTTACAAGTCAAATCATGACCATTCACATATCCATATGGCGAATAACAATGCACGTAAAGGCGGAAACAAAAATTTTTTAGCATCACCAGCTGCAATGTAGGCGTAGAGGGAAAGTGGTACAATGTGGTCTGAAGAAACTTACTAGATGAGAGTAAAAGCGTTGTTTAGACAGACCTAGACTTTGGTACATTCTACTGTCAGTAGAATTCGCCTTTTCGTAGAGTATTTAATAACTTTATCTATATACATCCAATTGTCATTGTCGACAGTCAAGAATATGAAAAATCATTTTATGTAAATATCTTAAATGAGTGTTTACTTTTTTTGGAAAAATATATGTATTAGACCGTAATCAGGATTTACTATCTTCTGTGTAACAATAAACATCGGTTCCTATTTTGGTCTTTCTAGAAAAAGCTTTCATAAGCCAGACTATTTCTTAGGTATAGAATCAAATTCTGTACTTCATGGGGATTTTTCGATTTTTGTTTTTGTAATGGAATTATTTTCCGACTGATGATAAATTTTAAGATCCTGATCTAAGCAGTTTAATATAAAAGTTTCTGATGATATTCGTAAGAAGGATGGATGTAGGAAGAAGGTTTAAGTTGATATAAATCCGTTATGTTTATATATTATTGTGCGGTTTAATTCTCTGATGGAGTTTACATCTTGTTTTGCTACATTATTCCGCGTTACAATCAGCATTTATATGATCTTTTTAAAAGTTTAATAATTTTTTTAAAAAATAATATTTAAATGCAAATAATTGGTGATTTAACTGAAATAATATTTTAATGAAATAATACATTTTAATATAAGAATTTAATTTCATAAATTTTATTTAAAAAAAAATTAAAATTGATTTCATTATTTTTTGTGTTGTACTTGTATCAAAGTATTAAAGCTAATAAGCATTGTATTGATACAAAATGCATTTCTTAATCATTTGTGTTTCTAAAAAGATATTTGTTGACATAATAGAGATAATTAATTGAATTGATATTGCAATATATTTGAATTTAAAATTTCGTGGTGATATTTCATGGTATAGTTTGTGTCCCAAATAAATCGAAAACAAAGTAGAAAACAAAAAATGGCTAAAGATAACCAAGAAAAGCTAAAATTATTTTTGAAAATTTGAATAAACACAATGCTAATACTCTCTTGAAAGTATCACTTTGCAAAACTACAACATAACTCTAGAGTACCTCTGGAGATTTTCTTGTGAAAAAAATTGGTATCGCTTGTGAGAGAATTGAGATACTTGAACTTTAAATGCAAAGTTTTTTCCAGGTTGAAGTTATTATTAAAGCTATTGCATGTTATTCTGGGTAAAAAAAATTTAAAAGTTAAATCCAATCTCCATACGTTTACTTGCTTATCATACATACTTATTAACCTATTTCCAATGAGTTTTATTTGATTTAAAGTTAAAAGTTTAAATGTCAATAGAGACTTAAAAGTTAATTTTGTATAAATAGTATATTTCTAAAAGACTTTAATCTGGTGCAAGAAACTAAGTGCAATGGAGGAATATAACAAAAGTTTTAAAACCAAAATGAAATACATTCAATTTTTGTTTGAAATATGTCATCTGTCTTATCAAATAAAATGTTATTACATTAAAACATTTCTCTTGATTTTCCTACTTATAAGGTAAATTAAAAACAAATTTCACGAAAAAATTCTGATTTTAAATTTCTATAAGTCGATACAAGAAATACGAAATCAAGTGGGATTTAATTTATATGCATTTAAAAACTACAATAAATTAGTAAACCCAAATTATTTTGAAAAATGTTCTTATCATCTGTTAAATTTTCTTTTAAAAATTATGATGCCATTGAGAATTAAATATTGAAATATTTTTAAAAAGTATGGAATAATGATGTATTAAAAAGACAGAGACTAATATATATATATATATATATATACAGTAAAACCTACAAAATTCTTTAAATGTAAAATATATATTATTTTGTATCTGCTAAAATGTTGGTAATTATAAAGATTAAATCAATGTATGTTTTTAAAAAGTAAAACATTCTTTCATAACGGTAATCTACACAAGAAACTCTCGGAAATTGTGTTCCTATTTTAAAAATATGGCTTTTCAATACAGTAGCCAAAAATAATACTTTTGAATACATTTCGAAGTCATGTTCCATTAATCTTTATTTTATTGTTACTCAATTACGTGCTAAAGTTAAAAATTAGCATATTATCAGTGCTTCTCAAAGTTTCAATATTTGCGACACAATATTCAATCATATTTTTCATCGCACCCCCTCCTTTCCATACAATAACAATGTATTGAAATCAATACTACTATACTTTGACGTTAAACCTACATTTCGATTTAAACTCTTAAGTGTCGCTAGCGTATATGTACGTCTCATTCACCCAGTGTGTTAATTGCCCTGGATGTCTGGATGTATATATACGTCTTTTCGCAGTATGATCTTTCTGTGCACTGCTATCCATAAAAATATTCCGAAGGATTTGGAATGCTCATAAAATGACTTTGACAGTGTTTGGGAAGTATTTACTTATTTCAGATTATTTGTTTATTTATTCCTTTTCTATCCCCGCAATACACTACATACGCTGGCTTACGTGTTAAACGGTGGCATTGTGAAGCGAATTGCGTAATTTTTAATCGGAATTTAAGGGATTAATTATAAACTGTACAGATTATTAAGATGCGTGTTAATTTTTGCTTTTAATTTAAAATATGGCAATTTCATGTGTGTGTGTGTGTGTTCCCTGTAGTTATTGAACTTGTTATAAACTTAGTATTGCTAAATTAATTATAAAATACATTGCGCTGTACTGATATATTTATAAGTGAATTATATCAGTGCAAATGTGTATTTTTTATTATCTCAGAATGTATTTTGTTTGCTTACTTTCAGTAAACTAATAATTTTTAAAAATAAGTTATTGTTTTCGGCTTTTTAATATGCTCGCGTCCCCCTCGTATGGTTATCACACCTCTAAAGAGGGCGCGCCCCACAGTTTGAGAAACACTGATATTATGATATAAAATATTTTAATATAATTTCTTATTATACCTAGGCAATTTTAATGAAATGTTTTTATTCGTATAAAAATACTACTACTTTGGTTATATTACCAAAAAAAAAACCTTAGGTTTTCAGATATATTTTTTTTTAATATTAAAATTAAAAACTCACATTTTTATTCACAGATATGCGTTAAAAATAATATAATCTATGTTAAAGTATTCGCAGAACATTAAAACTCATTTATAATTTGCTGAAGACGCATCAAGTCTATAACACATATGATTTAATTAAATTTCAGAAAAAACAGTATCGTGAAAAAGAAACAGCAAACTATAATTAACTTCAACATAAAATTAATGAAGTTTACACTGAAATACAATACATATAATTTACTTTATGTATTAACTGTGAAGAAAATTGCATCTAAAAATCAAACCGTAACTCTTACATCAAAGTCTTAAAAATAACTAAAAAAAAATCTGAAACAAACATCATATTAAACATTTGAATAAAATCTTTAATTTTCTTAGAAAATACTCTCTCTCTCTCTCTCTCTCACTCTCATTTAAGTTCTTTACTATCTATTTTTCCCCAAATTTAAATTAGAAAACTCAACATCCTGGAAGATAAATTGGCCATGAAAGTATTGAAGGGAAATTAAAATCTAACTTCCATCAAAGGAGATTGAATTCCAATTTTAAATTCAGGTCTTATTTCTCCCAACAATTTCCCTTGAGTAAATTTCTAGAAGTGAAAATTACCTGATAAAAATGATATCAAAGTAGGTTGTGTCTACAGTAGATTTCTTTTAGTCAAAGAAGTCTTGCAAGTCTGAGTAACATTTGATTAATTCAATGAATGTGATTTTTTTCCAGTACAAAGTTGAAATGATTAAACTTTTCAATGCAAGATTCAAACAATATCGTTTAATAATGTTCGCTTAAATAAAATGAAATAAAATAAATTTGCATTATTGTTACTTAACTTAATAATAAACTTTATTAAATTATATTTACTTTCAAATGAGTATTTTTATACAGAAATTTTAATTCTCTTAGTCTTACATAAACATAGTTATTTTATGTGATACTGTAGAGTGTTGGATGATAAAGGTTAAACTGAAAGTGGTAAATTCAAAATTGAGTTCAATAAAGTCTTCTATAATATAACAATTACGAGGGTAAGTCGGAAATAAATTTCTCCTGTTGACTGTGGTCAGAGTTGTGTATGGAAGTCAAAACATAGATTGAGACATTAACGATAACTATATTTTCCCACATAATGACCAAGTACATTGAGACATTTGTTATACCGCTTGATAAGCTTCAAAAAGCCATCCAGGAAGAACTCAGGTCTTTGCATACGGAAGTGCGTTCGACTTCAGCATTGCTTCCGAAGAACCATCGAGAGAGATTCTTCTTCAAAGCCGGAAACAGATAAAAGTCACTTTGTTCGAGACCAGGACTGTATGGTGGATGGTGAAGATGCTCTCAACAAGAATTGCAATATGGTTTTTTTTGCGTTGTCATCGCCTTATCATCCAACAACAGAACGTCTCTGAGAAGCTCAGGCTGCTTTTTCCGTATCGTGTCTTTCAATTTCAACTGGGTGATACAGTTCCGTGTAGCAGTAATGGTTCAAACCTGTATAAAGTTCAGCAACAAATCTTCTTGGTCGTCCCAAAAAACTGTGAGGAGCACTTTACCTGCTGAGGGAGTTGTTTTGGACTTTTTTCTGACTTGTAATAATGGATGTTTTCACTCCATAGATGTGGCTTTCGTTTCGGGCGTGAAATGATGAACGCATGATTGATCAATAGTCACAATCCGAAACAGAAAGTCATCGGCACCTCCATGGTAACGCACGAGATGTTCCAGGCTGACCACCCTTCTTTGTTCCATGTGTGTCGGGGACAGTTCCTGTATCCAAGAATATCGTTGATTATCTTGTGAGCTAGCTCATGTCCAGTTCCAATTTTAAACGATACTCCATTGATGTGTAGTCTTTTGCCCATAGCCGTTAAATGCTTCTTCCATCTGCTAAGTGCTGAGTTTTTCCTGGAGGGCTTTTTGAAACTTGTCAGATGGTATGACAGATGTCTGAATGTACTTGGTACTTAGGTCGAGAAATAATGTCTTATTCTATGTTTTGATTTTCATACACATATCTGACCACAGTCAACAGGGGAAACTTATTTTCCGACTCACCCTCATATTTACTTGTTAGTTTACACAAAAACAAAACATATTAACAAAAATAATGGACTAAGAACATGGAGAAGTCTTCATAGTGACCACATTCTTCCTCAATTGACCACTACTGAAGATGGATGGTCGCTAGAGGGCACTTTTACTGCTTTGGATAGTCAGTCACAGTTATTAATGACAAGATGGGTTACAGTACAAACCATCTTTTTTTTTAAATTAAAGTTTCTCTTTCAGTAAACTGTTAAAAAAATTACGTCTTCAAAAATTAAATTTCGTCCATTGATTTAGTATAAAAAACTCTATTGAACCGGCATAAAAATGGATGTTTATAAAAAGTATGGAATTTTGAAATCAGTCACCTCAATAAACAAATGAATAGATTAAAATAAATGTTATGTTTGTTAGCTATTTCACAAATGAAAACAAATACTGACCATGACATATTAAAAAGCTATAGAAAGAATTTACAGAACCCTAAATATGCAAAAACAAAGGAAAGTAGATTTTGCTAACATAAATAATGCGAAATACAAAATTTCCTAGCGATGTTTTTTTTTAAATATGTTTTGTTTTATGCAATACATGTTTTATTTACAGTTTTATGTTTCTTTCTGTATCCAAAAAATAAAATTTTGAAGTAGTATGATTTTCCCACACAAATCATTGCATTAGAGGATTATTCAGCAAATTCTTATAACTTGGTTTTATTTTTTTCAAGCTCAAAGTTTGCCTCTTTTTCAGAATTTAATACTTTCGTATTACGTTTCATGTTAACGATTTTTCTCCACAAGATTTTTTTCTTCATTATATATCTAATAATCCTCTCAAAAACTTCCTTGTTATTTCTTAAATTTTTCTTCAGTAAATATCATTCTTCATTATTATTCAAGTTTTATTATTGATTTTTATTCAACTCTCTCTCTCTCTCTCTCTTATTTCAAAAATATTTACTCAACTTTTCCGCTGCGGTACCAAAATTTTTCTTCGGGTAAACTTTCTTTTTCTTAAGTTATAGCTTCATCAGCAAATATATTGGAAAAATAAATTATTTTTTAATTTTTTCTCGCTTTTAAGTAAGTTGTGTTCTTGAGCACAAACTTTAGTTTAGGAGATATAAAGATGAAATATGAAAACTAAAAATATCAATAATTTCATAAAAAATACCTGATCCTTTCTGAATTCAGAAACACCCTACAACATTTTAAAATAATTTTTCTTTCTTAAACAACTAATCAGTTATAATTTTTTTTTCTATAGCAGAAGATGGTCATTTCTTTTATTAAATCTCAGATGTAAATTCAAAGAAATATCATAGTAAGTAGCATTTTCATCAATAATGTAATATTAACTTTTCTAAAAACAAAGACTAAGTTAATACGATTGTTAATTAAATTCAAAACGGAAATTACTCGTTCAATGACTGTAATAGCAATATTATTCTATTTAATATATTAAAATAATGATGTTATTCATAATGATCCATTCAAGTTTGGAAGTTTAATTAGTACGCAATTCAGCTTGATTTAACCCTAATTAGAATCTAACGAAAATTGGTGCTGTATATATATATATATATATATATATATATATATCTGTGTGTGTGTAAACAGGGTCTCTTCAAAAAGCATCTGACCGCACTTTCTCATTTGTGTACTATTAAGACATCTATTATGAAGGTGTGTTATAATATAATTTATTTAATAATTTAATAACCCCTGACAATAAAATCACAAGATACATAAACATAGAACTTTTATTCTAATACGAAATAAATATACGTTTATTTTACTTAATCTAAAAGGCTAATTAATATTGCAAGAATATGATTCATTTAAAAAATTACATCTTGCACTTCAATTATCGTTGGATTTTTAAAAATAGACGGTTTTAATCATCATGGATAAGAATTATCTACTTCTTTTTTCTTCTGTAATGAGAAATTTTATTTTATTTCTTATTTTCGTCATATTATGAAGCTACATGAGGGTTATTGGTAACGGACTTCGTAATTTTGAACCATGGTCAAGTGGCCAGTATGACATCTGAGCTGGTATCCCTTTCCAAACTTCACCACCACTCTACACCACTCTCTTCTACACCACTCTCTTCTACACCACTCATTTCCAACTCAGCAATGCAAAAAAGTAAATTCTAAAATGAATAACTTAGGGTAATATGATAGTAAGCGTCATATTTTCTGGTGGGCTGAAATTACATGCTTCATCCAATTTAAAATGAGTGACTAATTTGTAAATATTTGTAAAAGGATTGGGAATGTTACTCAATCTTTTAGATGTAATTTAAAAGTTTACAATTATAAAAATAAATGCTAGAAAAATTCTATAGTGTATGCTGATAATTAATGAGAGTAGAATTTAAAAAAAAAAAAAAAAAATCTTTGCAGATTCTTTGGAAAACATAACTGAAATATAACTTTATTTTTTATAAATATGCAATAAAAAGCCAAGAATTAGAAAAACATTCTTACCAGAATATCAAGATTCTATAAATATGACCTTCTACATTCAGAAAAAATATAACAAAATATATTTTTAAATAAAAACATTTTGAGAAAATGGAAAAGATGGGTAATAATGAAAAACACACACACGTAGTATACATTTTTAAAATAACCTAAAACGTATTAAAATACACACACAAATGATGAATACTAATAGACAAATAAAAAAACGCTTAAAAAGGTGCATTTTAATTTAAAAAGTAACATGTAGAAATTTAAAAGCATTTTAATAATTCTATCAAAATTATGCACGAATATAAGTCGTAAGAAAGTGCAATGAATACGATATGCTGTAACAATAATACTTTGTTTTATAAGTTGTAGTACTCTCAAGGACTATTATTTCTAAAATTTAATCATGTAACTTATGCGTTATTTAGTTAAATATTGATGATTATTTCTGCATATTACCCAAAGAGCAAATAGATATAAGTTAAAATAATGAAAATTATTTTGTAATAAAGCTTGGTTAACGATACAAACTGGAGATATAGACTTGAAGTGCATTTTACAATTGATTAATATATATATATATATATATATATATATATATATATATATATATATGTGTGTGTGTGTGTGTGTGTGTTTGTGCGTACATTAGTGCGGGATGTGTGTAGTGTATCACACATCCATCACTTATTTTTAAATTCACAAAAAAAACTTTTAAATATCATTCTAACAAAATAAGTAAGAAATAATTATAAATTTTTCTAGTAAATATAATATAAATAAAGCTCGAAAATTTATTATTAAATCTATGTTTGTTAAATATATTAGTATAGATCTATCTGAAATTGAGAAAAAGTAATGTTAATCATAAAAGTATACTGTGACGAAAAATTATTCCCGTACTGAACACACTATTCAAGATATAAATAATAATGTGTTACTTTAATTAATACATATTAGGTAAAATAATTATGCTTAATTATTTTAACACAAGTCAACATCAATAAGAAAGACATAATTATCTCAATTTTTACAGCGGGATTGTTACCACCAAAATTTGTACGAATTTTCAGATTCATTTAATTTTGTTCTATATAATATAAACGCAATTAAAAATATATTTTGTACGGAGACAAATTTCTGAAGAAAAAAACCCTAACATATAACTAAGACTAAGAATATAAAGTTAAAATTTTAATTTGGAAAAAGAAAAAAAACATAATGGAGATACAATTTGAATTACAAGTCAATTTTTAACTTCAACCAATTAATATAGCTATTTTCAATTTATATTCAAACATACATATCTTCTTCACTATTTCTCCTAAAAATACATTCAAAATTAATTATTTCTGAGGATCATGAATATGTATGAGGCATACATCAGCAATGAAATAAAATTTAATCTTATATTACAACTGCATGCTGAGTTTTAAGAAATTCTGATTAAAAAGAGAACCTATTTTACCAACATTTTTCTGTTTTAGTTCAAAATTATAAGGAAAACTAAGTAATACAACAAAGTAATTTCTTATAATAAATTCGAAATTAAGATTGTGAAATTACTTACTCAAGATGAGTAATGTATAATTTTTGAATAGAAATTAATTAAAAAAGTATATAGTTATTTATTTAAAGTAACATATTTTTCTCCCTTCTGACTTTGTTGCATAGTATAAATTAAAAAAGAATAGTAAGAGGAAATTAACTCACACGCACAATGAAGAGTTCGTTCTGGATTTATATCCATCAATCATACTGGTTTATAAGAAATGAAACATTTTATTTTGTACTTATAAAATAAATTAGATAAAAATGCGAGTAATTAAACTGTGAATGGGGAACTTGTAATTAAAATATGCAGAGATGATTGTTATGGGAATTATTGAAATCTCACAAAAATATTAATTTAAATTACTGAAGCAATATTCATCTAGAATGATAAAGCATACGTCTTAAATTAATTAAAAACTTATTTTTGAAGTTTTATAGTCAACTTTTCCAAAGGTTAAAAAGAGAGAAAAGTTTAATACAATGTATTGGCAAATGTATTCTCCTTTACACTGAATATATTTTAAAAATCTTATAAACAAAATATACAATAGCAAAAAAGGTCTCAGAAACCCCAAACTAACTCGGTGCCAAAGAAAAAAAACTTAGCAGGGAATGGAGATAAGTTTATATCTTTCTCTAAACATACTTTTTCAATATCATAAAATCCGCAACATTTCTAAAGGTAAACCTTTTTGTTTCTTTACTGATTGAATTTATTGTCTTAATTTTTTTGATAATTTTAAAACTATAAATTCCGATTGAAAAAAAAGAATATCAATATTCATATTGCATTAGACCAAATTTTCAGTAACGTGCCTCTTTCTAATTGGATTAGTACAATTTTTCAATTTACAGCTTATGCATATCCCAATCAACTTTGAATAAATATTATATGGTTAAAATATGTTTCTAAGATAAAAAAGAAAAATCTTCACATTTTACTGCAACATTAGTGCGATATGTTTTTATATTGAATTAAAAACATCATATTGCAATTTGGTTAGTTTAGATACAGAATGTTTTGGTTATACAGATTTTTTTAACTATAAACCTACACAAATCTATCTCTTTTAAAATACTGAAGAAATACGCACGTGAAACAGAATTGGAAACCCTAATTTTTAAGATATTATATCTTAATTATTGACTGTTTGCTATGATGAACACACTTATAAAAATAGGCACTATATCTAATAAAGCAAATGCTAATATATATATTGAATACTAAAAGACAGTTTTTGTTTTTTTTTGTGAGCGAGAACGAAGAGATAAATGTAATAGAAATTAAATACATCTCATCCCTTTTTATCGCTTATCCTGATGCATACACAGACGTCAGACACTACACTATATTAGTATCATTATTATCGATAACTTTTTTTTTGACAGAAAAGGAATATACATATATAGTTTAATATAGTATAGATAGTTTATATAGTTAAATATATTTAATATATATATAATGTAAAGAGTTGTCTAGAATATAATTATATTCTATGTATCTATTTTTTACTAGAATGAATCTGAGACTGGCATTAGAAAAAAAATAACGCGAGATACAAGATAACCCGTAAGAAACTCGGGTGGGTACAAATTTGCAGTTAACTTTCGCCCGTGTCAGACATAAGCAAATGTGTTAAGAGGATAATGGGTACGTACATATTATACCATCGACTAACTTGATAAAATCTGAAAACGTCGATGTCACGATTTACAGCCAGTGGTTGAAAACCACCGCACGCATGTTAAAACACAATAATTATGTTTGCACACAAGCTCGAAAATAATATTATTCTCATAGTTTGGAAAAATATTCTCTGGTTTACAAATTTATTAAAATAATTAAATCTTAGGATCTATTTTCTATAAACAAAAAGAGAAAAGCAGCATTGCATTTCCTCAAAAATGGTATAACACCTGAAAATGTAAGTATCCAAAAAGTATGTTGTGTTTAGCAAAATGGCGAAATGAGAAGCATAGCGAAATTTCGCGATTACATTTAATTTCGTACTTGTACGTATTTATGTGGGGTGTCAACATATCTAACATTCATTTGTCAGGATTTTGAACGCAATTATTCCCTTTTGGCTACTTAGTAGTTGTTATTTGAATATTAGTTTATTCTAAGTGTACGTGATTTTAATGTAGTATCGAATTCTTCTAAATCTTCGCTAACTATTGAGTTGTTCGGAAAGTAATTTCGTTTTTTTGTGTAGAAATGAAAGACAGTTTTCGTATAATAAATAAATACTTTATTAAATTATATATTGGCCGTTCTGATCCAACACCTTTTGCCATTTTTCTGGTAATAGCATAATTCCACGCTCATAAAATTTTTGATCTTTGCTGGCAAAAAACTGTCGAGGTGGTTTTTGACCTCCTCATTTCAGGTGAAGGTTTTACCGTCTAAAAATTTTGGAGTGACCAGAACAAATAATAATCCAATGGTGCCAGGTCTGGAGAATATGGTGGGTGTGGCATTGTATCCCATTAAAGCTGTAAAAGCTTTTGGCGAGTGACCAAACTTGTGTGAGTTCTCGCGTTGTCTTGATGAAACACGACACCTTTCCTGTTGATTAGTTCTGACCTTTTCTGTTGAAGTGCATCATTCAGTTTTTCCAGCTGATGGCAGTAGACTTCCGAATTAATCGTTGTGTTGTCCGGTAAAAGCTAAAATAAAACCGATTCCTTTAAAATGCCACCAAACAGACAGCATCACCTTTTTTTGGTGAATATCGGCTTTGGAAATGGTTTGAGCTGGTTCATCTTTTTTTGCTCCATGACCTTTTTCGTCCCCAGTGATGATGCGCTACAAAAACGGATCATTTTTGTGACGTTTGAGAAGCGAATAGCAGACGTCAATGCGGCGACACAGATTTCTCTCTGTGAGAACATGGGGAATCCATACATCGAGCTTCGAATATAATCCCAGGCCTTTCAGGTTTTCATAAAATATTGTATTTGATAAATTTAACCTCATTCCGATCTCACGTGTTGTTATTCGCCGGTTGGCATCAACTAATGCCTTTATCGCGTCTTTATCAGCTTCAACCGGCCTTTACGAACGTGGTGCAACTTCGACATCAAAATTGCCGGATCGAAATTTAGCGAACCAGTTCCGGCACTGGCGTATTGTCAACACACCTTCTCCATACACATGGGTCAATTTCTTTCTGGCTTGAACAGCATTTTTACCCTTTCTGTAGTAAAACATTAAGATATGTCGAAAATGCTGCTTATCGCTCTCCATATTTAATAGGGCACCAACCAAAAACTACTCCGTAGAATTAATTGGAAGTTTCACACACAAGCTTTGCTATATGAGCTCTCAAAGCAAATAAAAATTATACGGCTTAAATGTGAAGTTGGGTGCAAAAAATACAATTAAATCCTCTGTCGGGAAAAAACGAAATTACTTTCCGAACAAACCCAATAATTGCCGAGACTAATACGGAATGAGAATGCATGGAACTTTCTTTTCACGCATCTTTGGAAAGAATTATAGCATTTGATGACGTTATTTGATTTGACAAAATCTTTTGGCTTTGGGAACGTTTTAATACGTAAGTACCCTTTAATGTTATATACGAATACAGAACATAATCTTACAAATTGATGTAAGGACATGCTATTTTTCTCTTAAAAAGGGATCTCAGGGGTGTTAATTTTGTCTCGAGGGGTGAAAATATAAACAATTTTCTAACAGATATAATTCTTTTAAATTTAAATTAAATAATTCGAACCTTTTACACCTTATTTGCAAAGGAATATGGCTTTCAAAAAGTACAAAATATTTGAAATATAATCATAATTTCAAAAATGTTAAGCATACGAAAATAAGAAATAATTTTGTAATAAATATTAAGTAATTTTTGCGTTGCGCATGCTATTTTCTAAAATAGAAGCCTGTAATGTATAAAATTGTATAGAATTATAAAATGTACCGTACTCTTTATAAACCCTACATCATTTAAGAATAATATATCTATTGTGTCTCAAAATATTAAAAAAAAAATTTTAAAAATTTCATTAATGTAATTTTTTTATTTTTTAAAAAAATATAATTTATTATTCTACTTATATAAAAATACTGCTGCGTAATAAGGATACATTTAACTTTATAAATCAACTTACAACTAGTAATTAAAGCTACTATTTTAGAAAATAGCATGCGCAACGTAAAACTTAATTAATATTTCTTATAGAAATGTTTTCTTATTTTCATATGCTTATAATTTTTGAAATTATGATTATATTTTAAACATTTTATAATTTTCTGAAGCCCCATTCCTTTTTAAATAATGTGTATAAGATTAGAAGGATTTAATTTCAAATTCAAAGCGTTATATATATTTGAATATTGTTTATATTTTCAGGACTCTAGAGAAAGTTAACACCCCTGAGACCCCTTTTAATCAGAAATCATTTCTAAATTTTGCTAATATATGTATTATAATGTTATTGAAAGTTCAAAATCCGAAACAGAAAATCTCCTTCTTATACTTTAAAAAAAGATTATTTTCCTTTAAATCAAGTACACACTTCCAAACGTTCTTGTTGTAGAAGCAAGACTTAAACCATTTTCATTGACACTCGTTTGCTGCAAAATATTTTTTCTCCTTACTTCGTCTTCTATTCTCTGGATTCAAAGATAGACGGCAGATAAAGTGAAGTGGCCATTCTCTTTGTTGCTTGCTTTGAATAAACAGAAGAAAGAAAGGGGGGAAAAGTTCGGCTAGAAGGGAACCAGAATCGTGCGTTAGCTTATCAGACAACTTATTAAAATGGCTCCGCGGAAAGTTTCCTCTCACACGTATGGGTGTCCCTTTTGTTTTTTCATTTATGAATTTTTGTCATAACCCCATCCCTTTGAAATTTATTTTGAAATCATTGTTCACAGTTTTGTTGAACTTCCTATCATAACGAATATAAGTTTCGAACTTACGTTGGGGAGGTAGAGAAGCGATGGGTTTAAAGTTGTTGAATAGAATCTAAGTAAGTGTCATTTGGATCGTTCTTTTCTGTTTCGAGAATTGCATGGACGAAATATTTTTCAGCATATAAAAATGCATTTTTTTTAGTATAAAAGTTGTGGTTCTTTTATATAAATCAAGTAATATAAAAAAAATCAAGTCAATTTCTACCTCGGTCAACAAAGAAAATTTTTATTTTAGTTACTTTTTATTAAATAGTTACAACTAATATAAATATGCATATACATATGACAGTATCACAATTTTAAGTGACAAAATAGAAAGCAATTTTCCTAGCGATTTTCCATTTTCCTTTCTATATATAGTGTTGGGCTGTTATTTTTGTTTGTTGCTATTTATTCATTTTTTAATTTAATTAATGAATTAATATTTCAAAAAACTGTATTAACATCAAGTATCATCCACTACAAGTTTTAAAAAATGCACTTAAATTTGAATTGACGAATAGAAAGTATTTTAATAACGATAGAAAATTTGAACAAGACATATATATAAAGGAAGAGAGTGAACTAATGTTAAGTACTGAACAAACGTGAAAGATTATATGCAAAATAACTAAGGGAATTTCTTTTAATAAAATTAAAAAATAAATTGATTGGATTTGGTACATAGAATATGTTTTTCCCCCCAATTTACTGAAAATTTCATTATTTGTAGTATATATTGGGAAGAATTATATAAAAAAATAATCTGAGTGTGAATTCAATATGTTCAATATGTAATAGTTGTTTTTAATTAAATAAAATCTTTTCCTTACTATATATATAATTGGTTAATTTCCTTTTAATAGTCTCCGCCTTAGGAAAGATTTTTTTATTTATTATACTAATTAATGCAAGCAACATTTTTTCAAAAAAAATCACATAAATACACACAGTTAAGAATTTTTCAATCATAAGCAATTATTTTGGTTTACAAAATTTAACTACTATTTGTTTATGATCTCTTTTTAAACCCCAAAATATTATAATGTATGAGAAAATATCAATTAAATTACTATGTTATTAATTGAAAATTTTCCTATTTCTGCTAAAAAAGAATAGGTTTAAATATAAGAAAACAACTCATTTTAGTTATATATTTAATTGCTGATAACTCATTTGGAGCATCAAGTCAAAATTTCTATTTATTTTCAAAAGTAAATGAAATGAAACTATTTTTAAGGCTTTTCTTAAATGTCTTGTACATAATTGAATAAAGGTAAGAACATTCCAAAGCATTTTACTGCCCAGCTAGGAATAAAGAAATTCTAAGCAGATATCTTCAATCACAGGCATTAAAACATTGACTTATATCTAAACCATGCATTTAAAAGCTTCAGAAATTGAGAAAGATTAACATATTTCAGAATCCTATAACTGTTTTTGTTTTTTCTAAATAAAAGTTTTAACTTGCATTCGTGTTCGTAAAACGTAAGCTCCTAAAAATTATTTCGAGAAAAATAATTGCACTCACACAAATTATTAGCAAATATTACTTTATTCTCTTTAACAACATTTTATTAATATTTAAAATTAAGTGGTACGAGTTAAAATTTTAAATTAAATAAATTCACTCAAGTTTTGTGTAATCGAGGGAAATAATTGTTAAGGAAATTTCATTGTATTAAAGCCTTTGTGGTCTCAAAGTATGAGCCTTTGGCGCTACACAGTTCAATAAAAGTAACAATATTATCAAATTATATTCTTCAAAGAATAATAAATAAGCATAGTGTAGCAAAAAAATATAGTACTTTTTTAAACAATTTTATCAGTTCTTTTGTGCAAGGTCTTAAAACTTTTTTTCAAAATTTAATTTGCTTTTAATTTTGAATGCGTCGTATTTTTTGTATTGAATAATTTTTAATTTAAAAAAAAATATATAAGTTAATTAATAACTATAGTAGTATTTAAACCATATTTCTAGTTGTATTGTAATTTTTTCAAAATTTAAATTTGTCATGTGTTAAGAAACTTCTCCATACATTTAAAAGTTTTTTTCAACGGTAAAATCACATATATACAATATTTTGTAGGCTTTTAAAATTACGTAAAACATTCGCGTACTTAGGTGAACAGTTAGAGAAATTATTGAATACAAGAAAAATTTCTAAAAATGTTATTAAACTTGTTGATAGACTTATTATTCATGTAACCCCATCCAGCTTAGAGTGAATGTAGTAAATATATTCTCATATAACTTTAAAACTATACGAATGGAAATATATTATGGACTTAGGATTCATGTAATAGGACAAATGCTCAATCATTTAAGATTAAATTTCCGAAACTATGCTTTTGAGATAGCTAAAATATTTAGATTAATTTCAGAAATCTTTAATCAATATTTATTATTCTAAGTAAGGAGTATATGGTTAAATGAAATTGTATAGTATAATATATGCGAAAATTCTATCAGGTAATGATTGTTTATGAATTATAGATTGGAAATAGAATTGGGTTGTGATTTACTTTAATTGCTGATTAAAATACTAATGAACTACGAATAATATTCGGAGGATTATATTTGCATTTGTAATTAAAATAATAAATTTATTTTAATGGTATTTATAATATGTTAGTTAATTTTTAGTCTTTTGACAGTACATACCATACGTTCTCTAAAAAAGAAAAAAAGCAATTTCTCACTTAATTAGGCTTTAGAAATATAAAATCAGAATAGAAAAGCATGTATGTAAAAATAGTTCGGTGTATTTTCTAAAGTAATTATTCGAGGTTCAAACGTTAAATTTGTTCAAGTTTACTTGCTACGTGTGTGTGTGTGTGTAGAATATCATAAAATGCTTACATCTAAAGAATCATACTGGTATCAATAAAAATCAGAAGAAAACACGAGGGTGCAAAATACGGCCACTAGATGGCAGTGCAAGGAGTATTGTGTTATTTGAAGTATTCTAACTTTTCCAGAACCCAATCCCTTGTTTTCATAAAAGTAAGAAGCCTTATTTCCAAATAAAATTTTAACAGCTATGAATCATGTTTATTTTTTTTAATTTATATATTTTAATAAGAATTTAATAAAACTACTTAAAACTTGATTCATGGATTTATCGGATGTTATTTTTATCCAGAGCTAATCATCTCATATAAAAATTTTCGTTCAAAATTTATCATGAAATTTTCCTTTACATCTAGTGCATTAGATAAATTTTAAGTCATTTCGCAGATTTGTTATGTTTTTCATCTAAATCCAGATGTTTAATTCTTTTTTTCACATTTTTTGAAAAATATAACTAGAAAAAAAATCTCCATTTCATGATGATAGAGATTTATAAAAGATAATTAAATTTAATAAAAATAAAATTTTAAATGATGTTTGAGATATATATGCTAACAAAATATATTAAAATAAGTAAAAGTAACTTGTTATAGTACTGCATAATATGAATGAATTAGCTTAAAAAGTGCTTCCAAAAAGAGTTTCAAAATGCTAATTTTATATTTATGACATTTTTAAATTTCTCTTAGAAATTTATGGTATAAAAGTTTCTTGCAGAAAGGTTTTCTTAAATTTTAAAGTCTGAAAAAATAGACCTAAATTTTGTATCCGAAAATAGCACCAAAATTTAAACATAAATATAGATGTAAAAGACAAAAAAAGCACAATTAATAGAAAAAAGTTACATTAATGTTAAATTTTAATTTCATTTTAATTTGAAATTTTCGTATGGACTTCTTCAGATAATGGAATAAACTTTCATGGAAATGCCGGATTATTTCATATGATTCAATGATCATCTTTGTTTAATTAAAACGAATCGAATAAAAACACTTCTCTCAAGCCTTCCTTCGAAACAAACGCTTTTTAACTTTATAATTGAAAACTTTCTTCAGTTAATAAAAAAATTCGAATTTTAAGCACATTTTTAAATTAAATTTATAGTTCAGTCAAAGAATCTTGCTGAAATTAAAATAATTTTAATTTAATTATAAGATAAAAGTATGAACTTTTCCCCCTTTTTTAAATTATGTTGAATATTTTTATACTTACATTTACTATACAAATCAGCTCAATGGTTTAGAGGTAGCGTGCTCACTTCGCAAGCCTGTGGTTGCGGGTTCAAACCCATTTGTGTGCGGAGTCGATAGATTTTCTCGATGCCTAAATCGTAGACACGCATAATATAATTATGAGACATGTAAATAATCTCTTTAGTATCAATTTGGCCCTGGTACTTTCGACAAAATTAAACCACATGGCAATATTTGGCTTCCAAAGAGTTCGAATTAAAATTAATTCATGCGTGAAAATTTCGTAGCAAAAGCCACAACTAGATGACACCACCACTGCAATGGCTGTTACATTCAGGGACTTTTAGTGTCTGCAAAGGCTTAGTTGCCAAACTGCAACCCAAAAAGGGGAAATATACATTTACCATGCAATGTGTTAAAAATGAAAAATTCTGATAATTAACATATTTTATTTAGATCACTGACCACAAATCAATTTGAAAGAGACTTTCAATCAGTAGTAATACAAAGTAATTCGTGTGTCGGTTATTTCAATTGAAGAGAAGATACTCTACTCTTAGTTTTGAAATTTTACGGAAGAATATCTTTCTCAGAATCATTATTTTTTAAAGTAGTGCAAGGTGTTTGAAATAAAGAACAGTTTAGCGTCTAATAATTTTTCGCAATAATAAAAAAAAACTTTCATTACTTAAAAAAATTATCACCTATTAATCAATTTTTTTTAAAAAAAAGATTCTTAAATACAAAAATACCTTGAATTTACACGATGGGTGGGGCTGAGTGATAAACGAATAAATCGGGATATAATTTCACACACAAATGCGTTTTAGTTGGGGTTAGAAAAGATTAAAAAAATAATAATTTAGAGAAAAAATGTTCGAACAAACCTAGGCAACACAAATACAACACCACAAGCCAAAGTTATTTTCAAAGAAGAATGTTTCGTAAATTCTGACAAAGTAGTCCACTGGCTCAAAGACATTTTTTCTCCATCAAAATTTCCTTGTAATAATCTAATAATTTTTATTCTTTTTTTGTTGTTATTGAAAAAATACGTTTAGATTCTATATGTTCTAAGACTTTTATCCCTTTTTCAACTAAAATGATGCATTTTGTCAAATTTCCAACCATCATTATTTCTTCTGATTGAACTGAGCCTAAAGAATCGAGTTTTTTAATGCCTTCCTCTTGCTTTTCTATAAATTCATTAATTGTCATCTCTTAATTGTGGCAATCCAGCAGTTCTTGATCGTCATCACTATCTACTTCTAAACTTATTTGTCTGGCATGATCGACAACTTCTTGCGTAATTTGAGGTATTACTGAACATATATTTCACTACTGGAGTACTTTTTTTTACTGAGGAATGAAATTTTATGTGTCGTATATTGTTACTATAACCGATATCAAGAAGTGATTTTTCATAGAAGTATAGAAAATTGAAAGTGTATAACATATAGTAAAAAAAAATATCTAGCAGTTAGATTCGAGATTTTATCACTATTAATTCTGTAGAGTGATCATAAATTATTTTTCTATTCACTTTTAGTGAGTTTATAAAGTCAAATATATGCAAGCATAAACATTTATTATGTTTAAAATATCAGCATTATCATTAGCTTTTCATATTTTTGCTGTTTGAAGAAGCAAACAAAAATTATTAAGTTAATCTGATCATATCTTATTCTCAAAAGCAATTTGATAAATTTACTTGCTTATAAAATCGAACAAAGATAATAACAATATGATAAAACTAAAAATTGATTTATGAATAGAAAAAAGATAAACAAAACTCCATTTTGTCGGCACTTTTGATTAATAAACAGCACATAATAAGACGTTAATGTTAAAAAAAATGGATACTTAAATTTATTCAAAAATGGTTCATTATAACTGCTTTGCGATAATTCTGAATATGTGATACTGGTTTAAATCCTAAAGTGCATGGGGAAAAAAAGGAATTATTAATGTTCGATTGAAGTTTTCTTATTTTCAACACCTTTTTTCTCTGTTTTCAAAAACTTATTTGTATTTTTAAGATTAATACTCTTTTTTTTAAAGGAATTTTTTATTCACTCCCTTAAGGAAAAAGACAAAAATGAATAAAAAAATAAAAAAGACACTTAAGGAGCATTAGAATTTTTCCTCAGATTACAGAAAATCTCTATTTATTTTTGTTTCACTAAATAATCTGCTTTAATATTAGCATTGTAAATAAATTACGTTTGCGAAAAAAAAGAATATTATCTATAGAAAATAGTAAAAAAAAATAGAAATGAGGTTTCAAAAGGACTTTACAATAAAGCTTATCATCTCCGTTCACCCATACATTCATCCACAAATACACACACATATATATACATGTATAATTTCCTTTCGAAACTTCCAGAGATAGTAGTTTTTGGCTACGAATTAAGTAACCATGGTAACAAGAGGAAACTGGATCCTTGGTATATAAATTTAGTTCCTAGGAAAACGATAAGATTTTTGAAGATGTGAAAGAAAAGAATGCCGGGTGGTAAATGAATACATTCGATTTTTTTCCATACTTTATCCGTTAGGTCGAATTTCTTTTTCAATGTATTCATAGGTTTTATTTATTGCGAAAGAGTATTCAATATATTTTACATATTTTTTTCCAAGAAACACGAGTTAGGATATATGAGAAAACTCCTTTAATTTATCGTGCATGGAAGGAGATTTTTATTTTTATTTATTTATTTTTAGCTTTTGAATACAATCTTGGAGTTTTGGAAGAAAATGAAAGAAAAAAATTTGTGCATTAAATCTTTGATTACTTTTAAAATAATTTATAGCAACCTACAAAATCATTTAATTAAATTGCTATTTATTACATTTTAATCGTTAAATCTTTTTTTAAGTATTTCACAAGCTAAGAAATACATTTTGATAATCATATATAACTTAATGAATAATGTTTAATATGTAGCAGGGGTAGATATGTATTTTAAATTATTATTATCATAAGAGAAAATATTGCATGTATGGGTTGCAGTGATATTGTACTTAAACTCCATGTAAAATGTAAGATTTAAAAACACTACAACAAACATAACAAAGAAAAAAATGAAAAAGAACAAACACTCTCTGTAATAAACTGTTTATCATACTATTATTTTCTATCAATGAATTTGTAATTTTATATCTGGAATTACAGTTTTGAAAGTAAGAGAATTTGCTCTTTGTAATATACAGTAAAGTATGTTGCAAAATATAAGATTTATAAACACTGTAAAAACCATAACAAAGAAAATGAAAAAAAAAAAACGCATTCTGTAACAAACCATTTATCATCTTATTTTTATCAATCAATGAATTTTTAATTTTATATATTGAATTTCAGTTTTGAAAGTAAAGGAATTTGCTCTTTGCAATATACAGTAAAGTATGCTTAACGCGAAAACGTTTAAGACGAAAATCGGCTAACACAAAATATCACAATGGTTCCTGACAAACCACTAAGTATTTTCATACGTTTTTTTTCTTTTAACATGAAACTAAATCGATTAATATGAAAAGATTTCAATTCTGGGAATGAACAAAATACAGAAGAAGTACCTCAGTAGAATTGGATTATTCTGTTGTATTATCAAACAATTCACTGAAGTAGGTGATGATAATGTGTGTACTGCTCCAATTATGGCACATACAGATATTTGGGAGTTTGTTCCATGTTTTAACAAGTAGTTTTGATACAGATTCCTATGAGAAAATGAAATGAATAATGCAGCTCCTGTTCCCGCATCATCCGAAATGAGGAACGTCATGAAAAGCATGTGCATTTATTTAGACGCACATTCCAATGGTGTAATGAAAAACAAAATGGACGATATCAAACAATTTGTTAACAATTGGATGTTAAAAAAAAAAGAAAAGATTAGAATCCGAAAATTTTCCAAAAATTTAGTAAATGCTTTGTTTTTAAAAATGTATGAAAATTTTGTATTAAATTTCTCTATGTTCTTGCGAATATTTTTGTTTAATTGATTTTTATTAAATATGTGCTTATATACATATTTCTAAACAAAATAAACTCTAATATACTCAATTTTGTTGATATATGTTTTTCTTGCACCCTCCTTTTACATGAAAAAATATTTCAGTCCTTTCAGTTTCGTGTTAAACGATTTTCACTGTAGTTGCAAAAGTAAATCAACTTTAATAAACGAACTTAAGATTAAACTTATATTTAGTAAAAAGGGTAAAAAAGGATGATGACTATATCGCTTCAAAATCATCACATGTAACGTAAAGAGTAGCTTTGACTTATTGAACGAACACATATCTTTATCTTATTTTTATCATAACTAAACATTTTATGTTCCCCCTCCGAGAAAACATCCCCAGTCCAGGTTGTCTTGTTTATGAACTCATTACCGGTTACCCATTAGTTCGAGTTCTAATATGAGTGAAAACCTCGTGTAGAGTGAATGATTCTCCTTTAATCTATCGTGGCTAAAATTCCTTATGTTGACGTAGTATGGAAGTTAGGTGAGTGCTGCTCCAGCTCAGCCTTTGGCCTCGTCCCTTGACTCTGGTTCAAAATAACTAAGTTATCACCAATAACCCTAGTTTCGTTTTATAGTGTGAGGTTAATAAACATCCCGTAACTGTGTGTGGACAAAAGATCCGTAGTCATGTTCAAATACAATAGATTTCCGTATGGCAATCATCTTTAAATAAATGACAAAATTTCTCTAGAATCCCTTCTTTCAATTTAATATCTATTTTATGTTATTTTTATGTTATATTATTGTCATTTTGAGCTTGTAAAACAGCTATTGACCTAACATAATTAAAACAGCATAATACAAATAGACCAATGCAATCAAATAGTTATACCATGAATTAGATTAGGGTAATATCTTCCAATATTATGAAAATTAATTTTACATTGAAACCTGTTTACTGTTAAATATTATTTTGAAATATATTTGAAGACCATTTTAACACCAGTGTTTGTTTTCTGTTTGTATATATTTTCCTTTTTTTATTTTAAGTTTAAGTACGTATCATATGTAATATCGGAAGTAAATGTAAATAAAATACAAATAAGTTTTGAGAGGAATATATGCGAAAAAATTTATCTCATTAGACTAGGGTTATGATTCAAGACGTATATATATATATATATATATATATATATATATATATATATATATATATATAATACTTTAAATACAAATATAATTTTACGAGAGAGAGGGAAAAGGTATATGGTCACAATTTAAGCAGTTTTATAATTCTTGTTACTTTTGAATTGATAAGAAGGTGCATCATTAATTAATATAAGGTATTGACATATTAATTATGAATTATTTTTGAAGATTGTGTCCACCGAAAGCACGTTTACATAGGAAATAATAGTGGCTTTTCAGTACTTCGCATATTATATACTTTATATTAAATAATATTTTCATCCCTACTACAGTGGGTCTATAAATGAGTAACAAACTTGCTTGGAGGACTGAGGGTCTATCTCAGATTGACCCTCTGATCCGGACATCTGCTCATGCACCTCAGCACCCATTGGTCCCGTATACTGGGATGGGCCGATAAAGCCTGGCCCTCATGGGCTGTTGCGCCACTGAGTTTGAGTTTTAAATATTATTGAATTAATTACGGAATGCTTTTGTAGTTAACAAAACAATTTTCAAAAATATTAATAAAATCTTAGAATTGATATTACACTTCGGAGTTTCTAAGATAAAGACAAGATAAACGTTCAAAATATAAATGATTGCAATGGGTTTTTCAACCTTTTATATTTTTTTTATATATTTATGCTAAAAGGTTTTTAATTAAAAATTACTGATAATCATAATAATACTTAATTTAATTTAGAAAGCACAACCTAAATCATGTAAATAATTCATCTTCAAGGTTAATTAATCAATAATCTTAAAATTAAAACTTTCCAGTTAAAACAAAATAGAAAATTATAAAAATGATTGATTTGTTTGGATAAAACAGTCGGGATGAACTTCTTTTGCACACTGAAATTTTCTTAAGATTTAAAAGAAATAAGCGGTATTCGTAAATATTTGTAAATGGTTCGCAAATAAAAATCTAATTTTTTTTTTACTTCGACTTTTTGAGCTTCTCTATCAATATTAGCAAAAAAAACTGATTACAATTTATTTATTTATATATTTTCTTTGCTTAATATTATCTTAAAGATTATCAATCATGATACATTTACTCTAAAGGCTTCTTCATGTATGCGAAAACAGGTACTTTATAAGGACTCGCCCAAGAATTATTTAACGTTAAGTAGGCTTTATAACCAAACAAAAAAAAAATTTAACTTTTCATCTAAAACAAAGTGAAAATCAGTTATGTATTAAATATATGAGGCAACCAGCGAGAGAGTGTGTATAATTTTCTGTTTGAAATATATTTAAGATAACACTGTGTTTTGTGTGGGGAAAGGTAATTTTTTAAAATTAAATCTTTTTTTTTTTTTTTGCAAATTAGTTAAGCATTTGAAAATTTAACTATGACCACTTTGGTAAAATATATTCCTAATATGTGGAATTCTAAAAATGCAATATTTAAATATCTTTTAAAAGATACACTAAATTAAAAAAGTCAAAAATCATAATTTTTTTTAACATCTTAAGAGGAAATGGTACGATTTACATTTAATTCAATGATTTTCAAAATTTTTTTGGTTGCTCCCTATGTGTATATATCATGTAAAACAGATTTTTTTGTGTTCAAAATTTCATAAAAAGGGAACTTAAGGAAAAACTTAAAATTTATGAAGTGATTTTAAAATGGTACTCTCTCATTCTTCAAAAATGCACATACACACATAATATTTTGTTTACAAATACGTCAGACTATGTATAACAAATATAGCCGGGATTTTAAGATAACATGCAATTTTATTTTATATTATATTCATGCAATATTTATTTTTATGAACGCTTGTGAAAAATTCCTTAAAAAATGTGTTAATTCTAAATTCAATTATTATTTTCAAAAAATATGTATTGTTTTGATTCAGAAATGCATTCTAACTTTTGTTACATGCATTATTAGTAATATTTAGAAAAAAAATATTAAAACGTTTGGCACAATTGGGAAAAAATGCCTTTGCGTTTCAAGTGAAAATAAATTAGTTGTTTTATCTTTCTCAGATATAAACCAGTTTAAAGTTTTGATTTGCCATTGGAATGTGAATAAAATTTAACGTAAAAATTATCATAACTCTGCATTTATTAAACTGAGAGCTTTCAAATTTTGTTATATTATAGAAAAGTATTCAAAGGATAATTTAAACTTAAAAAATTAGATTTGATTTTTGACCAATTTTTACCAATTGAATAATACAGTGTCTCCTTAATTAAAGTGATATTTATATATATAATATATTCAAAGACATATGTGGGATGAAACCTACACAGTCTTTAGAGCTAATTCAGGAGAATTTGATTTCTCTCTCGAAAGATTTTGACTTGAACGTGGTGTGTAAGAAATCTCATTTAACTAACCATAGACAAAAGTATATCACAAAGGAACTTATTTATCAATTAGCATAAGCTTATGCTGAGTGGATCAATCATCACGAACAACTACAAAAAATTAAACTTTACAAATCTGATACAATTCGAAAGATATGTAGACCTCTCCTACAATCATCCTATCCCCTGATAAGTCTCGAAGCAATAGTTAGATTTCGGCAGTAATACCAAAAAAAAAAAGTTACTATTATCTACTTCAAATCACTTTTCATTGTACTACACAACTTTATGTCACAATTACTCCACAAAATAGTGTTTGTTAAAACTTGTCATTAACATGAATTAAAAATCTTAAGTTTGGTTTAAGAGTGAAATTTCACAAAGTAGTTCTTAACAATTGTTTTACTGAAATTACAATGTTCTATAAATTAATGCTAATTTATTACTAATTTATTTTATCATAGTTAAATTTTTTATTACTTTAATATAGGGCCGTTTTTAATATTTTATATTTTTTAATTATTTAGTATAATAGTTTTTTTTAATTTTGTAAGAATAAAACTTTAAAAATTAAAATGCAATACTCTTATTTCTCAAATTTAAAATATCTACAAATAGATATCTTTTGGATTGAAATTATAATTTTTTTTTTGGTACTAGGAGAGCAAAAATAATTTTTAAAGATATTCGTCATAAATTTTTCTTATAGTTTTGTCAGAGACAATCCGAATTCATAAATCTATCTAATTTCAGTAGCTTACAAAATAAATGAGCAGGAGTTGGGCTAGAATTTTCATGTGTTTAAATTTAAATTTTCTATATTTGCAATTAATTAAAAGAATGTAATTAAAAAACTATCTAATTTTTTTTTAATTAAAAAAAATCTTTTTTTTAAAATTTTTTACGTTTTAATTAAAGCAATGTTATTTTATGATACGTGTAAACAGAAAACTGTTTTAACAAAGTAATAAAACATATGTTTTAATTTCTAGGTGCTTACTTGCACTTCAATAAGATTAAAATTCAATTTCATAATTTCAATCTAATCATGTTTTCAGTTATGTATGAACCTTCTTCAAAAATATCAAGCTAGGACAAAACTAATTAACCGGAACTCAAAATTAACAGAATACATATAATGAAAAATAAAAACCTTGATTAGAAAATAAATAATTCATGGTATAATTTTTTTTAAAAAATTGGATACAAACTCCTGTAATATTGTGATTCAAAATTAATATTCTGTGAATCAAGATAAAAATAACAAGAAAACAACACAATAAAAAGATTTAGTGCCTATCATGAGAGAACAAAATAATATTTGCTTTTATTTTATCTGTAAGCCACTTATACTTAAAATTCCTTCGCTTACGCACATATATATATATATTTAAATATATATAGATGAAACACAAGTTCTTTAAAAAAATATGAAAATGATTAAAATAATCTGTGAATACGAAATCCCAATTCAAAATCTCAATAGTGAACATAACGATAAAAATAGCAAAACTAGATAAAATATTTAATCAGTCTGATGGTGCCAAACTTTTCCCTATGGTAGGTAAAAGTGAAAGTATAGAAAAACTGTGTTTATTCGAATTTAAGCCGAACTTTTTTTTCCAATGTCAATGCTACTGAAAACCGAGTGCGGCTTAGAATAGAAGGCGGGAAATACGTTGGATGGTGAAACTAAATTTAATACTCACGGTTAGGGAAAGTACAGGTTCATGTACCAATTTGAAAGTTTTAATGCTGGTAAAATAAAAAAAAATATTCGCATCTCATTTTTTCCACTTTATTTTTTTTTGAATTCATAAATATTGAATATTAGTAAACCGTTTCATACTTTTTAAAATTTTTTTACAAAAACGTGTAAAGAATTTGGGATGTGGCTTAGAATCAATGGACGCTTAGATTCGAATAACTACGGTATATATATATATATATAAAAGACATACATTTTTAGTTATTTTGTTAAAATAATATAATAATGTTAAACATATGTTAATTAGCATTTTTTCTCTATGTAGGTGTAAAATAATTTTTAGGTAGCTATCAATCAATACATCTCACTAAAAATATTTTTTTCTAATACAAAAAATGTTTTAACTATCTAGTTAATTTAATTAATGTTATGTAAAGAGTGCACATAATCCTGAATAGCTTGCTTATATCATAAGAGGCTAACCTACATTAGTTTAGTTTTTTTTTCTGTGCACGCATTGATTTTTTACATAAATTCAAAGCACGAGTTACACAGTGATTGTACTTTGAAATAGAAGCACAAACCCCACCGAATGTTCTATTTTGAAACAGCTATTGCATTACATGAAGCTAGTTTTCTTTGTCATATAAACACAGAAGCAACGCAGATGTATTTCTTATATATACCAAATTCGTATAACATATTCATGAATATATTTATAAACATTCGCTACGCCAGCTGCTGAAAACAACTGTGTTAGTAGATTTTGAGATTGATACATATACATAATACAGTAGGAAAAAAAATGGCGTTCTGAAAAGCAGCGCAAAAAATTACTTTGGGAATATTATATCTAATACTCGGTCTTGGTTCAAGCAGTGGGAGATAGAAAAATATAAGGCGAATAGAATAAAAAACTATCCAATATACTTCTGACACTTGTGAAAATTCAATTCTGCCTTCCTGCTCTCTAAGAAACAGGAATACTGAAGAAGAGAAATGGTGTAACCATAGTAGCAAGGGATGTGTTTTCTCTCCTAGTAGCCATTCTTTTATTTCCCTCTCCTGAAGAATTTATTGCAGTATAAAGAATCGAATTTCGATTTTTTTTGGTAAATAAAGTTACCAAATTGTGTTTAACCAACAATCATATGCTTCAAAGTGGTCCTTTTTTAATGTAGTAGGAGCAACAAAAAATATGTGATAAATTAATTCTATTTATATATATTGTGATTTTTGTTTGCAGAAATAATACCCTTCATAATTTAAATCCCCTTTTAATTGCTGTCATGCTGCTTGTTTTAAAATTTTAAAAGTAATACAATTTCTATCATGAGCTATGCAGTATATTAAATCAGTTAATAATACAACGGATGTAGAAACTATTTACCCTTTTTCTCTGTATTAACGAGCCATGTAATGATTGCATCATTGTCAACTAATTTGTTCACGTTTTTAGTTAAATGTTTTTATTTTTATGTCAGACGATGTCAAATAATTTTTTTCTTCGTTTTTATACATAAAGGACGACAAATTCAAAACTTTTTTCAAACTCAATCTTGTAGAAAGATTTAATGGATAAATATATGCTTAACATTTTATTGGATGTTAGCTTAAATATATGTATATATAAGTAACAATTCGCTTAAATTTTCTCTCAGGAGATTTTATTTCATAGTATGGTCATGAGCCCTCCAAGACTTCACGTGATAATTATTGTTAAATAACTACGCCCCTAGGGGAAATTAACCATAACTATATCTCCTAAAAATTTACACATTGGCGTTTTTAAAACAAGATGGCACGATCTTGTTTTAACATCCACGTATTATGGCCAATAACACAAGTCTTTTCCGACAATCATATGATTCTAAAAGCTTCTGGTTGACGCAGCCTATAATAATATAATAACGTTTGCTTTTGTGAATATCCTTTAAACAATGGTTGTTGTGCTTTTTGTGTAATTGCTTGTTCATTTATTGTTTGGGATTGTCAATAAATGTGGACTTCTGAGTAACAAGAAATGTCCTTCTTCATTGTTTTACGACTGTAACAACCAGAAAAATTGTAATCTTACAAGTGGAGGGCACAGCTAAGGAATAGAATTTGGGGACGAGACTTTGTGTAACAGTAGTACTGTTGTAGGGTATTCAAACCCCAATGTAATTCCGCCGAATGGCCAGTAAATTCCGAGAAAATAGCCTTCGAAATTTATACTTAGCTTATATACAAGTTATTTTCTCCCTGACAAAATGTCGCAGGGGCATGGTCGTCAGCGTATCGGAGTACTATGCAATGGGTCAGGGTTTGATTCACGCGAGTGGCCAACTTTCTGTTTTTATTTTATTTTTCTCCAATTTATTTCATTACTTATTTTCAGAATTAAATAATTTTATTTTTAAAAAAACTAATTTATATTTAAATGATATCCTGTATAATAATCGTAATTATTTTACTTTTTTTTAAAACACAAAAACAACTAATATATATGGTATAACTACAATCACTTCTGCCCTTATATTAATTAATTGTATTTTTAAAATTATTTCTTATACCTAAATGACCATAAAATTTTACTTCCGTTTTTAGCAAAGCAATTTTGATCAAGAGAAAGGAAGCCGTTATTAAAGAGAAGGTGTTATTCTTTTAAGAACAAAGAATTCTTTTAAAAACAAAAAAAAATGATCCAATAAAATGAGAAATCAGTAGGATAACGGATTTGGGTTACTACACTATTGCTTAAAATGTTTTGTCAGTTTTACCCCTGTTTTTACAATATAACCTTTTAAATTAAAAAAAACACTGTTCTTGCGGTAATTCTTTTTTTATTAACCGCGCTGCATGTCAAAAAATAAATTGTTTTGAATGTTTTTATGATAATTATCATTCAGATTCTTGTATGTAATAATACAAAGAAATTATGTAATATGAATTTAACTTTTTAATTATAATTATTTAGCTTTATTTACTATAATTTAATTTATTTTTACTTTTTATTTATATTTTTTAACTTTATTTATTATTATTTAGTTTATTTTTACTTTTTATTTATATTTTTTTAACTTTATTTATTATTATTTAATTTATTTTTACTTTTTATTTATATTATTTTCATAACTATGAGTTGTTTTGAACTTTTAAAAAAAGTAAATTAGTTACTATAATTACATAGAATATGATTTAAAAATCAACGAGTCATTTTTTAAAAAATAAAGTTATTTAATTCTGAAAAAAAAATAATAAAATAAATTGGAGAAAAAAAATAAAAACAGAAAGTTGGCTGCTCGCGTGAATCCTGACCCATTGCGTAGTACTCCGATACGCTGACGACCATGTCACCGCGACATTGTGTCAGAGAGAAAACAACTTGTATATAAGCTAAGTATGCATTTCGAAGGCTATTTTATCGGAACTGACTGGCCATTCGGCGGAATTACATTGAGATTTGAATACCCTACAGCAGTACTACTGTAACACAATGTCTCGTCCCCAAATGAATTTTATTAGTCATTCCCTCTCCTTGTTAATACAAAATATGTTTAGTCTAAGTCCAAATTATTTCATACATAGATGCAAAAAAAAATCACTCTAAATATTTTTTTTTAATATTTGGTTCTTCCTTAAATATCTGTTGTTCTTGATTTTTTTAAAAATTTGTTGACTTACATTATTTTTGACATCCATCGAGTTTCCCAGAATACATTGTGCTAAATACATGTGGCTAAAAGAACATGCAATTAATAAACTAAAATTACACGAAACCTCACTTGGAACATAGCAAAAACATTATTAAAATTGAGTGTTTATAAAAAAAATGGGAATTAATTAAACTATTTTTAATGTTTCAAGAATATTCCTCTGCTATGCATTTAATGTATAATATTTACAGCTATAGACATGTATGAAAAAAAACGGTAGAACTATTTTATTTGTTTATAAGACATCTGCTTATGAAAGAAATATTTCCCAGACGACTAGTTTCCTATGCCCGCGACTATCTCCCGAAAAATTGCATATGTTTCGGATCTTAGAATTATAACATTTTTATTTCACTTACAATATTCAGCAATACTTCTTACGAACAGTTTCAAGCGAAATATGTAGTTCCTCGAGCGTAAGTATATTTGAGCTGTGAAATAAATAATTTTGTAGCATAGTTGTTCAAATATCTGCCTGTAATAATATTACTTTTATAACACATTACATTTACCTTTAGTATATTGGAAGCAAGGGAATTTAGCTTGGTGCTAATTAATCTTCTGTTAGATTTAGAAGATGACTGTTAGGAGGGTCTAGATAACTGAGAAATATCATCAAAGATCAGGCATAACTACTGAATAAAATTTTACTTTCATTACTTTAAAAAACGTCAAAATACTATAAATCAAATTTATTTCCTTTCATGTATTATATGTATGACTTGTTGACACGATCCAGCCAAATCTGTTTAGATTTACTTTTCTAAAAGATATCACAGCTTGCCCTTTTCTTTGATATTTAAATATTAATCCTTACACAATTAACAAATATGTTATTTTTTAAATATTTAATTTACATGCCTCTTCTTCACTAATAATACTTATATTTCTTTAATTTTCCTTACCTATGCATAGAATACCATCCAGAAAAGAACAAATCATATTGTTGTTGGTGTTCTCGTGGCCATGGATTTGGCAAAGAAAAATAGTATAAGAACACTAGATTATATGGAAGATGACAACGACTACAAAACATATAATCGTAAAATCCAGCATATAACGCGCACCGGTGCATAACGCACACCTATACTTTTAAACTTCATATTTTACTTTTAAGGTATATTCACCGTATAACACGTATCCCTTTTTTTACGATGGAATCTGAAATGTATGTGTCCTATGCAATCATGTTTTGAAGTCATTTATTCGAGGTATTATCACAGCATTTTTTTAAAAAAAAGTAGTATGCTTCTAGAACTACAATCCTTTAATTTTATTCGGTATACCGTTTCTGTTAAATAAACAACATTTTGATCTATGTAGAATTCTAATTTTCATGTGTTTATCTTTTTTTTTTTTTTTTTGTCTTTTTATTTTTGAAGCTATCACTTTCATACCTGGCGTGTAAAGCATACCCGCAAATTTAGATCTTATTTTTCGTGTTAAAAATGTGCGATATACGCCGGATTTTACGGCAATTTATACTATCCCAACTTTCAATTATTCTCGTTTTATTTTTTGTGTCTGTTCGAATTTTCATGGTGTTTATATTCTTTAAAAGTGAAAAGAAAATGTTAATTTAGACCTGTGTTAAGATGTCCCCATGCATAGTTAAAAAATTATGAAGTTATTTAAAAAAATTAGTTAATACAGCACAGATTATAAAATCCCAGAATCTAAAGGAATAAATATCGACAATTTCCTAAAACTTTAATAACAATGAATTCCAATGATGTTTATTGCAAGTTTTATCTTTGTTAATAATATCATTGTTGCCTATTTAGTCTTGTGTTAATCATACACTGAAAGACTACTGTAAGCACTTGATGAAAGTACAACAAGAACAAAAAAGGACACTTGGGAAAGCATCGGCTGCAAAAATATTCTGCTAAATAATCTTCAGTTCACGAAAGAATTCCTTCTATTTTTATTGTCCCCGAAACGGAAGAGAAAACGAGGCAGAGAAAATAATTAATAATGTTTGAAATGGCGGCAGTTAATAGATTTCTTCCACTTGGAGTGACTCCGAGATTGCACGTTTAATGAACGGAATTATGGCGACCGAGTTTGAAAGTAGGAAAGGGAGGAAAGAGATGGAGCAAGGAATTGCGCCGGAACAGTGTGAAGAAATACTTTTATTAAAGGGGACATATAAAAATAGAAATAATCATTTCTTCTCGCTGCTAGAGAATTGCATTGAAAAGTCTTTCGATGCATTCGATGATCAGTGTAAGGTGGGTTATTAATTTTTATGTGAATTCAGAAAGAAATTCGTTTAATTCCGGTACGAAGAGTTTTATGAGTTTTTTTTTAAATGATGGAAAAAAAATTAAGAGGTTGGGGAAAATCTTTTATCAGAACTGCGAACAGCCAACTTCGTTGACAAATGAATCACAGCTTTCTTCAACGTGATCAACTTCAAAATTTTTTTCTCCCAAATGTGTTCCCATAAAATATTTACATTTATTAACTCAAATACTTCATCATGTTTTGTAACTAAATATATTTGTAAGGATATTTTACTTTTATAATTTATTTAGGACTTATAATTTTGTAACTAAAAATAAGTTCTTTTAAAACAAGTTCATTCATGTTTATCTTTCACTTCAGTAATGTTATTAAATACCAAGGATTTTATGTAATGAAATATACCTCTCACTGGCTTTGTTTAATACAATATACATTAAAAATCATTTACAATATAGAAATAATTATAAACACACGCGCGCGTGTGTATGCATTTGCATGAATACGTTGGGGGTAGAACCAGTTTGTGGCTTACCAACTTTTCTCCTTTTGTTTATATTACTGAACGAAACCTAGGCGACACGATGTATACTACTAATAATATATTACTTCAGATTATTTTACTATTGACAATATTACGTACCTGTAAAGGTATTCGAAAATTCTTAGAATCAATGAACAATAAACCAGTTATTGGCATATTCAGTGATGAAAATGCAAGCTCAAAGCTTGAAATGAAAAGGCTTACGAATTTTCGCAAACTACAGGCGACATTATATGAGAATAAGCACGTGGATGCTAATTCCGCGCCTACAGTACATAGGAAATCGGGGTCGGTAACTAGGAGAGTCATTAAGGAGGCTCAGCCCTTCCATAGGAGTCCATGTTAAATTACGTAAGTTTATGCACCTTTTTCTCAGAAATTTCTTGCTAATAATAGATGAAATTTTCACAGTAGATTATATGTACTATTAATAAGACTTTAATGAATGGTTTTGTCTTTTTGTTAAAAATTAAAGTGATGGTGAATTTTTTAAAAATTGCCAAACTTTTTTCTTTAAAATTTAGTTTAAAAATACATGATCTAAAACACTTCGCTAGATATATCTTATTCCCTCCATTAAAATATGTAAACATGTTGAAAGTATACTCACTGAAAATTTGAGGATCCTACATTAATTAGTGTTTGAGGAAAAAGTACATAAAGAGAAAAATATTGCATGTTGAGAAAACAGGCTTTAAAGTAAGAATTTGTAAATTGTCAATGTGAGTGGCTTCCCTTTAAAAATAATTAAAAATACTTCTAATTATCGTATTTCTATATATCATTTTAAGCAGAAATATTTGAACTTTTAAAAAATGTAAAAAAGTCAAAACCGTTAATTTTTCAAAAGTTTATATATGTGCCGGACTCTTAATAGTGTTGGCGATTGTTGTGTGATAAAACGTAAATACCATGAAAGGCCTACTTAGTAGTAGAATTGATATAAAAATATTTAATAAAATAATGAAAATACTTTTAAATAAAGAGAAAAATACATCAAATTACCAATTACTGCTTCAGTTTCTGACAATGATTTCATTTAAATTAATTTATGTGATAAATTTGTGTGTGCATTCACTTTAAATAGTTTTCCGTACGACACATTATGCATTAATACCATTGAAAAAGTACTGCTACGCATTACAAAAATCGTGATCTTTATCAAACATGAATGAGAAATCTTTTTAATTGAAAAAAATCCATTTTTAATGTAAAATTTACTAAAATGAAGCTTCTTGCATGTAGCGAAAAGTTACATACGCTTATGCACATTTATCTTTGTACGCGGACTATTTTAGTTAATACAATTTTTTTCTATAAATTTTATTTCAGTTACTCAGACACATTTTTCACTTACTCGTGTAAGATTATAAAAATAGATAAATAAGTAAGTGAGTTACAACTTTTGTTTCTCATGTAAATGGATATCATCAATTACACTTGAAAAGGGAGTTAAAAGAGACATAGTGTAACTTTAGTTAAGATTTTGTATTTCTCTCAGGGTAGCTTGTTGTTTGAATAAAATCCAGAGATGTAGATGGTACCCGTTTTTAATTATATACAGAATATTTATAAATAATTAACATTTAAATTTACATAGCAAAATAGAATGCGGGGGAGGGAAATAAATCACACGAGGGGGTACAGTGGATAGGTAATGTTACAATGTAAATGTCTTTGCTTTGATAAAGGCGACAGCAAAAATTTTGTCATGTATTGTACTTTTTCTTGTTTAAAATAATAAAGCTCCAGTCTATGATAATTTAAGAAGACATGGTACGATTCAATTGACAAAAAATGGTCAAAAAATAAAATCTATTTTCTTAGCGTAAATTATTCTTTATGTATATTTCTTTAACATCACAAAATTTGAAAGCTTTACACCAAAAAAACACATAATTATTATAGCTTTTATGTTGGTTTTTATTCACATTCCTATGGCAAATCAAAACTTTAAATGTACTTATCTCTGAAAAATAAAATAACTAGATTATCTTCATTGAAAATGCTAAGGCTTTTTTTCTGTTGTGCCTAATGCTTTGATTTTCTTACCTGTTGCTAATAGTGCATGTAACAAAAGTTTGTACGCCTTTTTGAATCAAAGCAATACTTATTTTTTAAAAAACAATTTAACTCAGAATTTTTTTATACTTTTTTAAGGAACTTTCATTAAGCATTAATAAAAAGAAGTATTGTACGAATACCAATCATGTTATCGCAAAACCCATACCAACTTTTGTTATGCACGGTGTGATGTACTTGTAAATCAAACTTCATGCATGTATGTAAATCTCTGTAGGAGGAGTCGCATTTTAAAATCACTTCACAAATTTTAAGTTTTTTCCTTAAAAATTAAATGGTTAGCTTTTATGAAATTTTGAGCCTAAAATCTGATTTACATAATATACACACATAGGAGGCAACCAAAAAAATTTTGAAAATCCTTAAATAAAAAAGTTTAGTGTAAATCGTACCATGTCCCCTTAAGTTGTGGATAAAATAAAAACGATGGGTAACAGCACGTTAAGTTGTTGCTACGGTTGATAAGAAGAATAAAAAGCATATTTTATCGCAGAGATATTATTCTACTTCAATTTGTTATAGTAACGCAAATTATTCGATTTCGGATCTAGATGTAGTCATGCGATAATATATATATGTATGCTATGAATTTGGAACTTTAAATTGTTTTTTTCATGTTTATTGGTATTATTCACTCACTCTAGTGTATACTTACTCCACCAAAATTGTTCAAAAAGTGAGCTTATGAGCAAATTTTAAATAAATGAACATTTTTTATATTGATAATTGAAATAAAACTGGAAACAAAAACAATTTAGATTCCACAAAAATATTACGTTAAAGAAAGAGCTTATAATGATAATAACATGCGAAATACATTTTAAGAATTGCAAACAAATAAAGAGTTACTTTGCTGAACAATTTATTGGATGTTCAAGATTTATTTTTTTCGCCATTTTCAATTTAAACTTTTGTGATTTCATCGTCTTCATATGGTGTGTTTGTTATATCTTAAAGTTGAAAGAGGAATAAATAATGTTACAAAGGAAAGTTTAAAAATAACTTATTTTTATACTTAACACAAAGTAACATTCCTGGAAATTATTACTTATTCATTTTTTTAAACTATAATATTAAAATGTTATTAAATATATGAAAAGTTTATAGAACGAAAATAACATTTAGGCCTCATTGAATATTGTTTTCGATGTTATATTTTAAGAGTTAATTTATATGGAGATTCTTACACCTGATATTTAAAGAAATGATAAAACTAAAAGATCAACTTGTGTGAATTGTATACCATATTTTTTTTTATTTAGAAAAAATTCTAAAGAAATTTAATAAGAATAAATCCTTTCTTTTCAGTTTATTTCTTTTGATTACAAAATATTGAATAAAAATGATAAATAACATTTTCCAAAGTTTTATTTTCAATTAATTTAAAACTTTACCTTAAACACAGCAATCAACTGGAATGACTCATAAAAGTTACTTATGCATACATATTTAAAATCTACTCAGTGACTATGATTAATCTATTTGTTCTAACTCAAAGGTCTTCAATCTGAATTCGGTGGAATCCTAGCATTCCTTGGAACTTTAACAAGAATTCCACAAGAGATCATTATTTGTTTAATTAAAACAACACAAATTAAATAAAATTTTAATTTTTATGAAAGATCAAATCCTTAAAGGATATTTGCTTATAAAAATACATATAAATAAATATTTTATATATAGATAAAATAAAATCTTAAATTTTTCTCTTAAAAGTCCCTTTCTCCAACCATGGATGAGTAATTTTAAAAGGCTTGCCAATGAAGACGGAACAACTAATCGACATATCTACGGACGTTAATGCCTAAATTTTAAACAGGAACAGCTCCTAAATTTTAGGTTGGAAATTTGAAGAATACTCAGATGTTTCTCTCACAGTTATGAACGTGTTGCTATTTTGACTAATGTATATAAGTTAAAAAATTTTCTCAACGTGCATGTGTCAACAGAAACAAAATACAGAAACACATTAATATGCAGAATATGAAAATCTACTCAGATAGCTTTAATGTACCTAGACTGTGACATTTTGTGTAAAAAGTGCAAACACATATTTCACATTTTAAATATCATTCAAAGATAGATGCCACCTGTAGTACTAATTAATAAGCAAAAGACATCAATATATTATTTTAAAAAAAATTATTAAAAAATACAGTACTTTTGAATTATTTTTACTTAAGGTATCCGAAAAGGTTGAAATGACGAAATTTGGTGAAAACACATATTTTTTTGTTTTTTCTTTATTGAGTACTGCTATCTTTCGGCTTTACAAAACACATTTGCTTTGTTTACGTTATCTAGAAGCTAAATTACAATCAATTTTATAAAATTAGAAAAACCGGAAGTGGATCTTTTATCTACCAGAAGTGGGTATTTAAATTGTTCAAAATCTGTCATTGTGAATCTGATAGTTCAAAATATTACTGACCTATTTTTATGAAACTTTTTGAGCTTGATATTTATATAATTTTCTACAGAATGCACTAAAATAGTCCTTATTAAATAAATATTTGTTTTGAGTTTTGACCTGTTATTCAAATAATGGTTTCATAAAGAATGTCACATTTCTTTTAATATTTACTTGATCATTTAAATCAGTTCTATAATTTTTAAACTTTAATAAAAAATTAAAATTTAAGTACATTTTCTTGATAAATGCATTTGATTTGTTTTAAAAACCTTTTACTAATATAAGTCTACGACTTTTTTCTCTAACTCTCTGCTTTGAATGTTTTTTCAAAAATATTGCTAAAATTGCACTTAAAATTGTATTTTTGTACAATTTGGATTATTTTTTCAAAATTATTAATGGTTAAATATTAGTATTTATTGGTGTAATGATTCCTAAGAAAGCATTTATACTTTAGTATGCTATTTTTTTTAAAAAAAAAGTACTCCGAAAGTGTTCGGATACCTTAAAGTACCTGTAATATGTTGACTTACTTTAAGTATTATTTTAAGATATATTCTGTTAAGAGGCATTTTTTAGGATGATATCCTCCGAAAATATATAATTGTTTCCATTGTTTTGTGAATCGACAAATTTTGAAGTCCATAGTTCTCTATTTCATTAATGCTTATTGATAACAAAGTTACGTTAACAATTAAACAATTCAATAAGGCATTAAGGATATTTTAAAATTGGAAATTTCTCATAGTTTTGAGATCTTTTTCTAAAGAGATAATTAGTTAACCACACTAGCATTTAAATAAGTACTATGTATAAAATACAGTAAAAACAACTTTACATCTGAAAAATATATCATTAAATGATTTTATAATTTTATTAAAACGTTAGTAGGACCAGAATGATATTAAAAACTAAAAGATATATTACGTATCGCGCGCGCGCGCAGGATCATTAAATATTTGAATAAATGTTCAATTACTTTCACCTGATTCGGTTTTGTCACAGAAATGCATAATAATTCTCAACGTAGTACAACTGCCTTTCATATTCGTGACTAGAAATATTGCTTAAATGACTGGAAGGTAGCCAAGGTACATTCAGTCAGAACGAGATTTTCCCTTCTTCTCAACATCTTTCATGCTCTGCTTTAATCGGAGCCATATTCTTATTATGCAGTCTCTGGAAAGCTATCATTTATTATTCATGAGCTGAATGGAAAGGAATGGATGAAAAATTGAAAATTCATTTCCGTGTCTAACATTAATTCTTCTTAGATTATTCAGTGATTACTTGCAACAAAACTTATTCCGCTGTATTTGAATATTTTCAAAGCTATTGACCTAAAATTAAAGGTAAAAAAGAAAGTCTTATAAGCTTTTGTGTTCTTTCTGAAGATTAATATTAGTCTCATTAATAAACTTTGCGGAAAAAATGCATTTTTTTGCTTCTGAAAAGATTAGGAAATTTTGCTCATAACTCTTCGAAGATAGTTAGCATATATATTTCATTTTTCTTCATCTGTTAAAATAATTAGATTTCGACTATGGTGAGTAAAAGTTATCTAAAATCCCTCTAACTCATGACGTCACTCTGGTATTTTTTTCATTGATATATTTATCCTGCGAATTAAAAGAATTAGAAATTGAACTAAAATCTTTAATAAGCTCTGATCTATAAAAACTATGTGGGATATTTATTTTGCTTTAAATATTGTTACGTTCATCCGAGGGTTCGAGGATTTATGCAAAAACAATCACAAAGAAAAAATAACCAGTTCTTTAAGAGCGATGCGAATTTATTATCGAAAATCCAATCCTTTCAATACAGGATTCATCAACAATTTCACAGGGTAAATATCCGAAGGTCTTAACACCTTCAACAGCAATCAAACACAATAACAGTGTTTAAAAATACACATAAGTAAAGATTATTCACAAGCACAGCCGAGCTAGTCAAAACAATCCTCACTACTCGCTGGCTTAATCAAGACTCTCCCGTACCGGCGAGCCTTGTTTTTTATATGCGCGACAGAAACTTCTAAGAAATATAACCGCTCATGTCATTGAACGTGGCACGAGTGGAGAGAAGATTCCAGAGGGTTCCAAACTCACCAACATGGTCACCAAGGACGCCAACTTGGTCGCCAAAAATGAGGCCAACTTGGCTCTACCGCCAAGATTTCCCCAAGTTCTCATTGAATCGCCATTAAAAACATAAGGGGCGGTATTGCTTTTGAATAGTACAATTTTAACATGAAATACGTATAACATAGAGTAATATAAATGCATTAAACACTCAAATACAAATTATTTACACTATTTACACAAAATTCGTAACAATATTAATTGTTATTATATATTTGTGTTGAATTTGAGTGTTGTATAACTCAAAGTAACTGTGGTGCATTTACTATAAAATATATTATTATAATGTGTTTATTTCTTTCACACATTTTTTATAGCTTTCTTTCAATGTTACACACATGAATAAGTATTTATATTTCCTTAATCATATACTTTGAATATTAATAACAGTTTGGTCTGTGTTATACCGCATTATATGCGTACTTATTTTAAATAACCAAAATTGGCAGCGTAAATGCGTTTTATGTTTTATAACATTTCATTATATAAAATATACTAGGGAGGAATTTCTTCGGCCTCCAATAACCATTAAAAAGACAAAAGTAAAGAAAAAAAGTATTTTATGTATATATATATACTTTTCGACATAATCAATAAAAAGAATCAAACATTAGTCATATCGATGTAAAAGCCTTTCAACGTTTGTCCTCTTCAGAGAATGTTGCTGCCAATCATGTGAGATGATTCTAAACGTTGTTTCGAAGCTCTTATTGGTTCAAAACACTCTGCCTCGAAATAAACTTTAGTTTCCAAGTAAATTCTTCGGTTCAAGTAAAATTTGTACTTCTTCAAGGGATATTGATATACAGCAGCAATGTAAAATCTTTCATTGTTATGAATGAGGGCACATCCAGAACTTTGTACAGTTCTTTTGTTGTCAACGGCTCTTTTGCAGTCGTCTTCGTTTAAAAACAGGTATGTTCCTTGTTTCTGAATCCATAACTCAACAAAGCAAAGCCCTTGTTTTTTTGGGAGACGGTTTGATTACCTGATGTATAGCCCCGGCTTAGCACCGAGGGATTTTCTCCATTCCCGAAATTGAAATACTGGTTAGGAAGTGAGAGCTTAAATACCAATGAGAAAGTTGTAAACAATATTCAGATCTATTTCACATTACTAGCGCTAACATTTTTTAGAGAAGGCGGGCATCCATAGAGAACACATGCACTGATGCAACAAATGCCTGAATCTTTATAGCAATTATGTTGAAAGTGGCCATATTTCTACATACTTCTTTTAATGAATTCATTCTCTCTTTATTATTATGATCTTAAAAAATGAAATGAAGAGAATAGTTATAAACATTTTTATATGCAATGTACTTGAACTAAACACTGTTTTCTATCCAACAGATTATAAAAAATAATACAAAAAATGTTATGCGTTCATCAAAAATACACTGTTTATTATTAATTATTTGCCATGAATATATTGGAATTATTTTTTTATTCTACCTTCTGAAAACAGTACGTTAACAGTTGGAGTTTTATCAGCCATTTCAACTAAGCCATAAAATTAATATAAATAAATAAGATTTCACGAGAGTATTTCACATATTTTACACACCTTTTTTAACGTAGATGAAAATTAAAAAGTAAGTTTTTAGTCAAATTTGAAAGTAAAATGTATGGCGTTTTATGACTGCTATTCTTGCGTATATTTCCTACACCGTCTCCAATATTTTCAACATCAAAGTTAAGACTCAAATTATTAAAACAGAAAAAAAAACATTTTTAAGAGGAATTAGAGGCTTATTAAAATTGGTTTTCATTTAATTCATTTATAAAAGAATTTCGCATAGGATTAAATTTAAATATTCTTTTGTCTTAATAAATATTAAAGTGACATAAAATTGTATTTGATGATCCAACCAAATTACAGAAATAATTTATTTGCTACTTACTAAGTTCAAATATACCAATGGAACCACGTGTTTTTTAAATGAATCAAATGTTATGGGTTCTTTAAAAAAAGTTTGATGTTTTTGAAAATTTTCCCTTTTATTTATTTTAATCAGAAAAAAGTGTATATAAACAATTTTCGCACAAATGTTGTTTTTTCCCATCCTTTACAAATATTCTTTACGAAGAAAAATATAAAGAGCTTAAGGGAAAGTGTAAAGTAAAAATTTTCTTATTTCCTTTTCCTGTAGTAAATAAATGCACTTTTTAATCGAGTACTTGTTTCAAATACATTCTACATACTTTTCTAATCTGATAAATTAGGTTTTTGTATAAAATAATTATTATATTGTAATACATATATAGTAATTTAGAATAAAATAAAAATCTAGTTAGAGATATAAATGCATACAAACATATTATTTTTTAAGCAATTGGAGCATCTTTTTCTAACGAGAGCGAATTAGTAAAGAGCAAGTTTATGAGTTCACCTTTGACTCCAACCAAGGCGTTGACTCATACATTTCAGGCTTGGTAAAATAACGTTTTGAGAACGTCATTAAATCCGTCAAGAGTGATGCTCATTCTTATTGAGCGACATACCAAGTGCAGCCTACAATCATATAATCACCGAATTCACATATGGCGTGAAAGGGAATGCAAGTTATAACAGCACGCACGCTTGGAATTTGGTTATTCAGAGGTTGAGAGTAGTCTTACTATACACAAGTAATTTAAATGGTTTAACGAAATTCAGTAACTATATTTATTGAAAGTAAGGGTTATTTTTTGTATGGATAGATGTAAGGACAATTCATGTAAAACCTAAACAAAACTATATTTTCCATTATATATATTCGAGTATTAAATTAAAAAAGTTAATACTTCCTTGGAAAAGTTCATTCACAAACATAATATTCTAATCCCAGCTCATTAAATTGAATGCTCTTAGGCCGTACGTCCCCCCACGTTTTAATCTCCAATGAAAACTAAAATTTGAAGATTTAGCTTATAAATAATTATATAACTAAATTAAAAATCGGAGCAGTTGGCGTGGGGTTGTCTCCTTGTGAAGATATATATATATATATATATATATATATATATATATATATATATATATATATAAGGATAATTAAATTGGATTAAAAATTTAAATTCCCTATCTAGCACTTAACTTTTATTTTTCATTACATCTTCAAGTATCAAATTAATTACCCAATTATTTCTCCAAAACATATGGCCTTTCCATTAAACATTTCTGATTCCAGGTCATTATATTTAATAGCCCTATATGTCAGCATTAAATTTCAAGTGGATCCATAATATCCGCTATACCTCTAACAACTGTACTTAAGTGGTAACCCACTTAGTTTTCACTTTGGCGTTTCTTTTTTCTCTCTGTCTCTTAGCATCAGATGATGTCGAGAATTTCTTGAATATAAAGACCATTTTTAAAATTAAGTCTGATTCTGACTCAAAACATGTCATATATATATATATATATATATATATATATATATATATATATATATATATATATATATATATATATATATATATATATATACTTATAATTCTGTCGCTCATTCAGTATAATGGTTAGCGACACTGACTGCTGCTGTGCCGTTGTGCCTGGGTTCAAATCCCGGTGAAGACATGAATGTTTGTAAATGTATAGTGCATTCGTGACATGGGCTTACTTTAAATAGCCGTCAAGTCTCAAGTCACCTCGTGAGGCTGGTGGAAGGGGAAGAGAGGTGGGAGGTCCCTTTCCCCCAGGGTGTTGTCCCTCAAAATTAGGGTGAAACAGAGCTAAATCGTTCTGTCATCTGTATGGTGTTCAAATCTACGGATAATGACAGGCGTCACTTAGTCCTTTGCCAAGATGAATTTTCGTGGGCCTTGATCTAGCCTTTGCCGATCAGGTGGCATTAGTAACAACAACGACATATAATGCTAGGAAAAATGAAGCACTTAAACTATCAAATCAAGTAAAGTCCTGTCAGTTTCAGTTGCAAAAACAAATTAAAGACAGGATTACAAATAAATTTAATTCAGGTCTAGAACTAAATATAGAAGATAATTAATCAATTTTATAATCTGCCAAACATTCCGTGTAGGCAATGGATAGGTATCCGTTTGCTGAATTTTAATATATTATATGTATAACAAATTGTATACCAAAGTAAGTGAAAAGTAATGTAATATTTATCGAACATATTGAAGTAAGAAAATGAAACATATTCAAGCCTCTTGTGCAATTTTAAATAAGAGTGAAAAATCAGATTTACTACAATATAAATAATAGTTTATGAGCGTATGAGATACATATTAAACAGAGAAATAAAAAAAAACATATTAATTACCTAAAATAAGTACATTAATTTTATTTTATACAGTGTATTATTAAATATATATTATTTTTGAAATGTAAGACATAAGTATTTTTTACAAAATTGCAATTACTTTCGTAATTACAAGTTTCGTCGTTAGGGATAAACTTTGAAGAAAATTTTAAGTGAAACATTTGTGCAACCACTAATCAATAAATCAATCTGTCGATGTTAAAAGCAAATTTTCTTCATAAATAGATCAATTAATAACTCTTGTCCAACTTATTACATAGAGATGGGTCGGTAAACAAATTTAATGTAATTATTGAAAATTACAAAGCATTTATAATACATGACCAAAAAATTATATAAATCTATATATACATATATTTCGATAGATATACATAACATTCAGAGATCATTATTTTAATTCATGAATCAAATCAAAATTGTTGCAGAAACAAGATAAGATAATTTAAAAAATATTTAACATATAAATGGGGAAAAATTGTATTCTATATAATGATTTACTTAATTAATTATTTTCATTTAACGCGTATTGTCAGATGGACGAAATCCATCTTATAATTAAAGATATTTGTATTACATATAGTTTTGGACATTTTTAAAATGCTGTAGTTATTAAGTACATATAATTAATTTATTTTAATGTGTCTTTATTGTTAAATAAAATGGGTTTTTTCAATGAAATAATAAACATATATTTAAACCGAATTTTATGTTTTTACTTGTGATTTTTATGAAAAACACTTAAACAATTTATAAATTGTCATTAATCTCTAATTAATTAATATTTAATTGAATATAATTTTTTCTTATAGATAATTTAATACATGTGCAAGTACTAAAAAAATTAACCGAAAATATTTCCATTCATTCTATTTTCAGGCATTTACCTACACGGAACTTTCTCAATTACATTTTATACGTATTTATAAATTTTAAATTTACGAGAAAAAGGTCACAGAAAATAGTTCTAATACATTTTCACTATCAAGCAACATTTTTTGAGTTAAATATTTCTATTGTTTGATGTAAAGTTTTTTTAAAAATCAATTGAGATTATATAATTAAAAAACAAACCTCCTCGATTCTTTCAGAAAGAATATTCATTGAAAAAATATTTCATGAAACTTAAAAAGATTTTTGAACAACAAATTCCGAAGTATTAATAAAAAAAATATCTCATGGAACCTTTATCAGCATGGAAATTCACAAGATTGTTCATTTTATGTATTATTCCAATCATTTAGATAATTTTTGTTTTAAACCAATGAATTTCACATGAATTTCTTTTTCTTTATCTATTATGAAAACTAATAAAAAAGGATGTGTATGTGTGTTTGAGTGTTTGTTAGTATTATAAAATGTTCAGTTACATCCTTACAAGAATAAAGATATTTTCCTATGTTTTATCATAAATACAAAATATTAGGAACATAATGCTTAAAATTTTTTTAACGTAATTTATAAAAGATCCCAGCATAAAATAATAATTACTTTGTGAAGATTACATTGCAATAATTCCAAATGGATAATTTTGCATATAGCATAGCAATTAATCTACTAACTCAAATACATTTTTCTTAGTAACTACATAATATTAAAGTGTGATTAAAGCATAAAACTATAAATATTAAGGCATATGTCATATAGGGAGCATATATGGAATAGTTTGGAAAAACCGTCAAGCAGAGAATTCCTATTAACCAAAAATATATCACTTAAATATAAAAAAATTGCCGTTACAAATAAATAGATATTTACTTCATAACTCCATACTGGTAGGAAATGACATCAAAAGCTCAAGAAAATTTACAATTGTTTTCAAATGTACTACTGTTGAAAATTAAACATTTTTTTTTACATGCGATTCGAATAATATAGATATGACTCTGCTTTTCTTCTTCAAAACGTTCGAAAAAAATTTTAATGAGTTGTAATGATTATTATTTTTATTAAACTGCCATGAAAGTTTAGATTTTTAATCAGTATGTTTGATTTAACTCACTAATCACATAAACACAAATATTATCGTGTAACTTTCATGTAAGTTATGAAATAAATCATACGCATTGACTTTTCTAAATATTGTAGAATTTTTTCATTCAAGATATAGACATTTAGTGAGATTCGTCCTCCATTTCATTTCAAAAGCTATCATAAAAAATTTTCTTCCTATTATTATTTACTTTGAATGAATTCCATCAAAAACAAAATAATATGATTTAAACATGTAAATTTAATTTTATTGAAACTTTCGGATTTTAATTTCGTTTTCGGTTTGTTTTCATAGCTGAAATATGCTTGATAAAGTTATTTTGTTGGTACTTAATAAAATTTCCTCTTAGAATCTGAACTTTTGTACACATTTACCACCTCTGAATAAAATAAATTATCTATATAAGGTTGAATTTTAAAATCTTTTCTCATTTTGAATTCATAATAATTCTTAATCAGAAAGTTTTGACTGTGCATGTGTTGAAATTCAAATAATATTCTTCAAGAAGCTCAACTCAGGTAAATATTGCAATACCAGAATAATTATGAAGTCAGACTTTCGCAAGAAGAGCTGTATTTATAGCTATTATTTTTCCTTTCCTTTGATATTTCCCGCATTCTAAGTTTGAGATATTAACAAATGTTCTAAATAGCAATATTCACAATAAGTTAAGAAAGATATATGCAAATTTCAGCTGAATAATTCAAGAATTTAGATATTGTTTTGTGATTCTAGACTTTTAAACCCTGAATAATATTGTTATATTCGAAAATATTAATATTATTATGGTTTAATAGTAGCTGGTGGCATAATTTCCTACAGAAATATTACGATTCAATGTGAGACAACTATCTCTTTTTCACTACACCCAAAAACTTCACTTAGCATACAAGTATAAAATGCAATTCTCCTTTCTTTCTGCACTTTTTCTTAATTAAACTTCGGAAAATGAAATGAGACTCGAAAAATAAAATAAAATCTATTTAACAGTAAATAAAATGAAAAAACCTTAAAATTCATATTGTAATAAAATCTGACAGTAAATTTGATGATTTATGCATGATTTTTTCGAGAAATTAAATCTAACGCACCAAACTCTTACAGTATCATTTGAATTATTTTCGAACACACAACTTAATATACATATACCGCACTTTTAACACAAAAAATAAGATCAAAATTTAGGGGTGCACGTTATAGGCCGGGTATAAAAATGATAGCTTTAAAAATAAAAGAAATATGATTATAGAAAAAAATTAGACCTATATGTATCGAAATGCTGTTTATTTAAAAGAAATGACATTTCTTATGAACTTAAAGTGTTGTAGTTCTAGAAGTATATTATTGTTTGCTTAAGTTTGGAATAATACCTCGAATAAATGAATTTAAAACATAAAAGAGAAAGGAGGGCTTGTTATACGACGAATATACCTAAAAATTAAAAATTGCACAGTTTGAACATATAGGTACGCACTATACGCACCTACAGTTTCAAACTCTGCAATTTTTAATTTTTGGATATATTCGCCATAAAACGTTATACGCCGGATTTTACGATACATCAATCATACTCATCCTCATATACATCATTTGCAAACATTAAATTAAGCCAGCCTGCAATTTATTTTATTTCTACTTCTACTTTCTAACTTTAACCAAAGAAATACTATTTATATATTTGTGTTTTAATGTATTTAGTTAATATAACACTATCTTGATGTAATTTGCCTTATAAAACTCTAATAACACTCTTAAAAGTATTTTAGCTAAATTTCCAATAAAGTTATTTAAAATCGATCCTTTATGTATTCTAGAAAAAAAACGAGAATTAGTGTAGAAGGAATAACAAAAATAATCCAATTTATATTAATATAATTTGTTTTATCTAATTAAAAGTATAGAAAATTGTTTTTACATACATTTTACATTCAACGAATTCGTTAATTATTGTAAATAAAAAATACAAATAAAAAGGCATAATTCAATTACCCTAATAATGCATACTTAGCGTCTAGAAAGAAGGTGAGAAAGAGGAGATATCTTATTTAGTACAGTGTCCAGTTTCAGGATTTTCCCATCCTGAGGCATTCAAGGAGGACGCTTTTTTTTCACGCACTACCCATTATGACATTCACCATTCTCATCACTCTCACATTCTACCTTTTCTCTTTTACGCACAAACAACCAATCGAACGCTCGCTTGATTAGTGCTTCGCATTTTAAGTGCAATTAAGATAAAGGTTTCACTGGGATTGGCTCCGTCGCTTAAAGACGCACTGGAAAAATGAAGAGAAAGAGTCGTTATTTTTATCAACCCCCTCCCTGGATCTTCACCCTCCCCTTAATGACACAGAAGTATACAAAGTGGTCTGCACCTACCCTACCCCCTTCGCTGCTTAGTTAGTGACTTCTAGGGGGTGTTGGAAAAGGGTAGGTTCGAAATCATTTGTGTGTGTAAGGAGAGCCAAAAGAAAAACTTCGAAAGACTCGGTTACAAACTCGGTAATTAGGCGTTATGTAAATGAGTGAAAATTGGGGATTTTAAGAAGTGCCGTGCTCGCAGACGATCTAGGCTTGTTAAGGAGGGTCGAGACTACTGGATCATTTGGTTGAGAGGGAGCAGAATCGATATGGAAGATACCGATATCGTTATCTGGAAGAGAATCGGATTTAGTTGTGAATATCTTAAGAGATTTTACCCGTGTAAGAGATCTAATTAAAATGGGTTAACGAGATGCTGTAGAATACACAAGGGCGCAAGTGTAGGTTTTAGGTTTCTTGGAGATATTGTGAACAACTTTAAGTTATTAAACAATGTTAGTGATACTTAAACGTGTCTGTTTTATTCAATTTTCAGTTAATTGGAAGTAATAATTGTTAATAATGTGTGTGTGTGAATTTAATTACGGAATATATCGAGAAAGTATCGCAAAACGTAAGGGTATGTATTTATTTTTATACACTGCAGGGGTAAGAAATTTAGTGGTTTTGAATAAAATGCTGCAACTTAAATCTGTAAAAATATATTTTATTAAGGGGACTAAATTCAGAGCCATGACTTTGGAAAAAGCATACAGGAGAATATTTTTTTCATATTTAGTGTTAGTTGGTTTCCTGGAACCTTGAACATTTCATGATTTTCTTCGTAAAATAACCTCTATACAGCGAAGTACATTGTCTATAAAACGAACTTTTTATTTTGTGTTTCAATTTTTGTTCTCCATTATTAAAAGTATGTCTGAAAAAAAAATTCAAGTTATTCTCTCTAATATATTTTATGGTGGTCAAAAATCTTGAACTGGTTTTATTAGATCCTACCTCACCAAGAGCAATAGAGATCTGGACATTTCATCCAATAAATGCACCCTTTAACCCTCATTGCCCAGTTCACTAGAAATATCTTCGTTATCCTCTTTCACGATTAGCGGAGATGTCCCAGACCCCCTAGATTTAATCATAAAATAATGTATTTTTAAGATTACTTTTATGCTTTCAATAAAAAAATGTCCTTAAAGTTCATTAATTTTAGTATAAAATTCTTTTCTTAATATTGAAAATACAGTGAATTCTTCGACATTCTTTTTTCTTGTTTTCCTTGCAGTTTTTCTTTCTCTCTTTCTTTTTTGATGGGTAAGATACATAAAATAAACATATATTAAGTTTTAAAAAGGTGTGAGAATAACTACTTTTTAAATATATAGTGTTTATGAATTTAAAATAAATATTTGTTTTATGGGTGGTATATAAAGTATATTAAAAGATGAATCTCTATATAACAAATTTTCTATGTAACGAACTTTTTCCCATGATTTAGCGACTTCGTTATATAGAGGTCCGACTGTATACATATAAAATTGTTCTTAGAATATTATTACAAAAAAAAAATTATTTAAAAGAATTATTTTGGAAAAAAATAAAGAAAGAATGAGAGAGAGAGACATATTTTCAAAACATTCTCTTTTTATTGGAAGTTTTATCATGAAAAATAATATTTTGCAAAGAATTCTGTACAAAGCTGGAACACTAGGATCTTCGAAATATGTAATTAAAAATGGATTTATTCATATTTGAATATATCAGAGAATTATTTAAAAAAAAACCTGGTTATCGTTTCAATTCATGATGACTGAAAATAATGTGACTTTTTTCAAAAAATCTAGTTTCACTGCTGTAGAAAAGTCGTAGATATAGATAGGCAACATATTATTATAAAAGCATTTTCCATAAAAAGAAATTGTTTTGAAAAATGTCATCCTTCATTTTTTAGTCAAAAAATTTCAGTACAGTAATTTTTTCTTGTAATAACAGTTTTATATGTATATTCCAATTCAACTGACACTAAATAACCAGAAAATTGTTCATTTATACGCTTTTTCATAATCATGGCTCCTAACGTTATCAGTCACTTTTGAAATAAAGTAAATGTATATTGTATATTATATTAAAGCTATCCATTAAAAAAAAACTTAATAATGGAGCATTCATGTTTCTGGTGTGGTTACAAAAAATATCAAAGTACTGATAATTAAATTTATTTTTTTGACAAATGTATTTATTAAAATACAACTAATATATGTAATGGGAAGAAACTTTTCGTGAAAAGTAAAATATTGGAATGTAAGAGATAACAACGGAGTTTATTTACGATAAAAACATTTAATGGAAAATACTTTTTTGTTCGGACAAAAATGCATTCCAAATGCTTCTTTCTGTGTTTTTGTAAAAAATTAATTGGTCATGCAAATTGAAACAAAGAAAACAAAATATTTGAATAAACGAAAGGCACATAATATGCAAAGTAAAATTAATTTAAGAGCTAATCATTTAATTTTGTTTTGCATTCTCGTAAAATACCAAATGGCTTAAATAAAAAAAATGATGATTTTTTAAAAAAAAAATTGTGGTTTTTCTCACTTATTGCAACCAGACTGGGGGTTAATTATTTTTGCTTGAGTATATTCTTACAATAATTGAATATTCTATAATTAAACTAAATCTATTTTAATTTATATATATAGATTAAACTATGATTAAAATAACCATTTTAATCTGTAACATCTTTTTCTTTCGAAGAAATATTAACTTGTATTATATTTTACAACTCTCAAAATTACTTAAAAAAAAATTAAATATAGCCTTCTTGTTTCCAAATTTCTATAAATGATATATTGACTTTGTGTTTGGTACTATGTTTACAAGAAAATAAGATTAATAATTCAGATACAAAAATATTTATATTAAATGTACGTAGAGACATGATATTTCGGGGAAGACTCCGGCCAAAGTCAATGGATTTTCATGATGCAGAAAATCGACAGAGGTCATGTCGTATGATTATACGTTATGTAAAAGATCCCTAGAGTGTATGTTTGACTTGGATACTTTCGGCAAAATTAAATACTGGTACAAGTTCGCATTGTCAGAGCTCAGGTGCCTCCCTCTAGTGAGGAAACTGGGCGTCAAAATTATCTGCGGTGATTAGTACCCGCCTATAGGGCATCGCACTAAAAAGTGATACAGCCTCTGGGGAATGTACTAGGTCTGCAATGGTTAATGATCAATTCACAACCTATTAGAGATAAATAAATAAATAAAAATATTATATTACTCCTTATTATTTTTCGGTATTCCTTTTTATTTATCTGAAAGTTTAATAGATTAAAAAAATACACGGTATATATAAAAGACGAAAATATATATTGCTCTTTTTTCTTAATTTCTTATTTTGATAAAGAATTACAAATAATAAAAACTTAAAAATAGTATTTTATAAAGAAAGTAATATAAAATAGTTGTTGATAAATATATATATATTTAAGTGTTTTCGACATTTGATATATTTTTCTCAATTATATTTCAAGGAAAAATGAAATAAACGTTTCAGCCCATAATGACAACCAAATATTTCAATGTTGTTGACAACTTTTAAAACAAAATAAAAATATACATTTCTTTCCTCCTACTTCTGTCATATGTATGTTTAAAAAGTATTAAATTATTTTTCTTCAGAAGGGGATTATTGAAAACAATTTTTTTTTCACAATCAAGATTTTGCGTATAATATATTTTCATTAAAACAACTTATTTTTTTTTACTTTATTTCGGGTTTCTATAGATTATTCGCTTGAGTGAATTCCCAATTATGATTGTTGAAAATATGAAATAGTGCTTTTATAGAAATAAGAAGGCTTTTATTTTAGGTTCTTCAAATGCAGTTTTCGGTTGCCATATCCTTATAGAAAATATCACAAATATGCATTTTAAATCCAATATATACATAATAGGAAGTTTTCGATTGCCATTTTCTTGTAGAAAATATGAAAAACAAGCATTTTGATTCTAAATATATACAAAATAGGGGGAGAGGTACCCCTGTCCGATTACGAGCAGACAAACTCCTACTGTGCAAATTATATAGAACTGCTTATACCTCTTGCACAAATAGTAAAACTGTAATTTACATACATTATGTAGTTCTGTTTTCTAACAATTTATAGGATTTAAGTTTTTAATTCATTGTCTGGCTTCAAGTTTTTTTAAACTGTTCGGGATGTAAACTTTCTATTAATCTCTTCTTTAAAAATTTCTGGCCTCCGTACATTTTTTTTCTTTCATTCTTCTTTTTCGCAATTTTTTTTTTTTACTCCTCTTCAAATTCAATTTTTTATGACCTATTTTATACTAATTATGTCTTATATGTATAAATAAACTTGTTACTGCATCACGAAAATTTTATATATATATATATATATATAAATAAGGAACCTGGATACTTTATATTCATAGTTGCAATTTTTAAAATATAATTAGTTTAAACCCTAAAACATATATGGAAAGGCCTTGAAATGAATGATTTTTCCTTTTATCTTTTCTATTATAGAAAATAAGTACAACCATTGCAAGATTACGCTGATTATAAATCATATTGAAATTAATTTGATTTAACAGAAAATGTGGCGCAGAAGCAGGATAAAAAATCATGTGATCTGTAAATAGAATATAATAACATCGACATTATTTGATATAGAAATCCTAAAGGGTCTCAAAATATGTTCTGCAATACATTTGGTATAAAATTTCTTACAAAAAGTTTAATCAAAAGTTTACGTCCTCAAAAATGTTAACATGTAAAATATTGAATAAAAAATAGCTTAAGTCTTCCATGCCTTTTATTAACATTATTAGATTGAAAAAAACCCACTTTTCATAAAATTTTAACTCAAAATTTAAATAATATAGACTTGAAGTTTTTTTCAATAATAAAATTATGTAATAATATTATACAGCATTATATGTTAGCTAATATTTTAAATATTTTTAATACAATTGCATTAACAAAGAAAATAAAAAAAAAAGACCATAGAGTTTAAAAGTATATTGTATTTAACACACATACAAATACTTTTTACAGGAATATTTTAAACTACAAAACAAACTTTGAAAATAAAATAATAAATTCTTGTAAGCCTTAATGTGAGAACAAGATTTGAATAGCATGAAAACAAAATTATTACATTTAATTTCGAAAGGAATTAGTTTAAAGCACACACATATTCAGTAAAACAAATTTCGATACATAAATGAATTTTTTCCTCAGATTATTGGCCTGCTATACATCTCCAATATTGCATCTTTAAAAAACAAAACCTTTGTCATTTTACTATTAAATAAAATTAATAATAATAAGTAGATAAAAAAATTTCTATCGAGATTTGGCTTAAAGATGGCTTACGATATCAGCAAAAATCGAATATTTTAAGAACAAATGATAAATTGATTATCACACGAATGAATTAAAGGACACACATACGAGCATTACAAAAATAGACACTTATTAAGAACAATAGAAAAAATTTCATTTCACATTGTAATAAAACTTATATTGACTTGTTAAAAAATCATTTTAATGATTAAATTATATATTTATTTGGCGCAAATATTTTGATTCAAAAATATAAATAAGGGATGCAAACATTGAACATCATTGTGCGTTTCCCATGAGAATGTGTCTTGAATTTCGGATGAATATCCATACTCTATCAAAAGTTAGAGATGTATTTAATGCAAACATGATCTGTAAATTTAACAAGAGAAAAGGCATCAGCGCACGTTTTGTTGTAGCTGAGAATATTTAAGAAATCCGACTACGTTCGGAACCGTGATTTTCAAAAGCGCATAAATGGAAAATTTTCATGATATTTAGTGTCACTTAGATTAGAAATTACGCAAAAAATTGTTTTAAAGACATTTTGACAAAAAAAAATTATTTAAATACAATATTTTGGCAAAAAATTAACTTAGAATAATCTTTTTTCCAAATGTTCTCCTTTTGTGAAAAATGCTTCTATTAGAATAGTATTTTGCATGTATATAGCTTTGACCTCTTTTCAGAGGCTCAACTAGAATTTTTGAAATACATAACTTAGAAGAGGGTTTATTCATATTTTACGACAACAGAGGGAGCGATTTTAAGAAAAAAACGCGAATAATTATTTGAATCGGTGGTAACTCTGAAAATAATGTGAATTTTTCAACACTTCTAGTTGAGCCTCTGTAGAAAGGTCTGAGCTGTATACAGACAAAATATTATTATAATAGAAGCATTTTTCACAAAAGGAGAACATTTGGAAAAAATATAATTCTAAGTTAGTTTTTGGCAAAATATTATATTTAAATAAATTTTTTTGTCAAAATGTTCTTAAAACAATTTTATGCATGTTTTCTAATCTAAGTGACACTAAATATCATGAAAATTATCCATTTATATGATTTTTTAAAATCACGGTTCCGAACGTAGTCGGATACCTTACGGTATCCGACCACGATTGGAGCCGTGATTTTAAAATAGCACATAAATGGATAACTTTCGTAAAATTTTATGTCACTTAGATTAGAATACACGCATAAAAATCTCTTAAGAATATTATTACAATAAAAAATTATTTAAATGCGATATTTTGTCAAACAATTACCTATTTTCAAAATAGTTCTGCTTTCATGAGAAATTCTTCTATAATAATACTATTTTGCTTATATAAAGTAAACATTTCTTTTTACGTAGCGCCTAACGAGGATTTTTGAAAATTTCACATTATTTTCAGTGTTACTACCAACTGGAAAAATTATCATCATTTTTTTCTTAAATTTTCTCCCTTGTGTGGTATTAAAACATGGATAAATCCCCTTCTAATTTATGTAGTTCATAAATCTTAGTTCCGGCCTCTGGAGAATTCCTTACTTTATACAAGCAAAATATTATTACTGTAGAACAATTTTTCATAAAAAGAAAACTTTTGGAAAATAGTTCATTCTAAGTTAATTGTTTGCTAAAACATTGCGTTTAAATAATTTTTTATAGTAATAATATTCTTAAAACAGTTTTATACATGCATTCTAATCTAGATGACACTAAATATCATAAATATTATCCATTTATACAATTTTGCAAAATCACGTTTCCCAACGTAGTCGGATACCTTAAAAATGTTAAATTCAAATCAATAGGGCTAAATATGAGATAAAATTGTAAACAAATACATTTTATGATAAAAATTATTCAAATTCCAATGCACAATTCAATCAAATTACATTGAGAAATATAATAAACATATGATATAATTAAATAAACGCAACAAATAACTTAATACTGCATTATAGATAAATATAATTTTTGTTAATAACTAAAATAATAAACAAATGAACGTAAAATCTGTCAAATTACTTTAAATTATTGTGAAGATGAAGAATAAAATTATTTGTGCATTCCATTTGTAACTTTACGAAGGCATATGTTTAAGCCTTGTGTAGGAAAATGTTTAATTAAACAATGAGGAAAATAGAAGACAGTTAAATGAAACAAATTTATTAGGAGAAAGAAATAGCAATAGGGAAGAGAGAGAAGAATTGGAAAGATAAAAAATTCACCTTTTTACACAATAAAGTAAATACTCGTTTGAAATTACTTTTTATAAATACGGTGCGTACATTTTCCTCACATGAAAGAAATATATATCGTGTCAGTTTATTTTTTTAAGTATCACAGTAAAAAACTATAAATTTAAGGATATGAAATGAATTCGTTTTATTAATTTTCCTTTCTGACAGAAACATGAATGGGGACACAAACCCTGATTATGAAATGACCATGATTTAAAAATATAAAGCCTATACTTCCCGGTATTGTAAAAATAATGACAACAATAAAAATTCTAATTTAAACAGCTATTAATATTTATCTTATAACTCATTATTTTGCGTTGCAGTATTATTTCTTTTTGCTTTAAATGAACTGAATGTACCAAATATTTTTATGTATCAGAAAGCTGTACTTTTCCTGCACACACCTAATTTCTGAGCATGCAAAATAATTTAGCAAGAGTTTATGCTAATTTTCTCAAACATTTATGCTTGCTTCAATAGAAAGGTCACCATAGAAACAATATTTTTAAGCATAATGTTATAAATAAAATAAAACCTTCTCGAAGAGAATGCAAACTAAAAAAATCGATAAAATTTATTCTGCGTGAGTAATTAAGATTAATGTTCAGTTATACAAATATTCGATTTCATGGCAAAGACTGTTACTAAATTTGAATCCAAATATTTTCAGAACAAAATAAATGCATCGAAATAATTGAACACCATCTTAATCTCGTTCAGAAGTTATCTCATCGTAATTTCTATTTTTTAACGTTGATCTGTTTCTTTGAGACTTTTAATCTATTCCGTGCTAAGTTTCTTACCACGTTATCTACTATTTTTATTAATTCAAATATAAAACTAACTAGCAACATCCGTACACATTTTCAAAGTAATTAAAAAGCTGCTTCTTTTCAGTAAATCTTCCATAAATTGTACAATACAACGTTATGATTCAGCGCTTTTTAAGAATATAATAAATGTTTCAGAATAATATTAAGCATATTTAAAAATCTTATAAAGTATTTCGAATTTAATTAAGATTTCTTAGGTTATGTAAAATCATTATTCTGTATTATTGTAACATATATGTTACACTTTATTCCAAATAACATAATATCCACGAATATTCTGTTTAAAAAAGTTATTTTTTTAATGAAATTCTAATTATATAACTTTAAATCTGATGCATGTTTCAGAGGATGAAGCTATAAAATTTACAGGAATGTATTTAATCAGTAAAAATGTTTCATTATGAATTTTCATTGACGTCAGTTGTGTTATTAATTTATCTAGTGAATATTTTAGGATACAAATATGAGTTAACACACTAAACTTTCTTCTATAAACTAAAAAATTTAATACTTTACAAAGTGAACATTCTTATACTTGTAAAGTATTATATTACAAACCCTCATATGATTTGTAGATAATAACAAATACATATGTACATCTTATCTAAACATCGGTATTAAATATAGCATAACGTAAAGGTCAATCGAATAGACACAACTTAATGTGCTCAAATTTCGAGTAAAATGCTTCTTCAATTTGCGTCAGAAGAGAATTAGAGGAAAATATTTTCAGTTTCTTAAAGTTAATTGTTATTTTTGTAATTGAAGGCATCGCGAGTTAAATATTATGTTCAGTATTCCAAAACGTAACAGGATTATATGGTTATAGTGAATTTCGCGAAACAAATTACACTTGGGTTATGTTCCCATCAGAAAGTTACCTTCTGCTATACAAGCATATGAATCTAAGTTTCTGAATAACCACAACTCAGAAACTTTAATGTAGATAAATTTTAATTTGCATAGCACAGTCTCGAATACGCAATCGTATATAAGTTTATTACACTAGATTTCTTAATTTACGAATTCAGAGTTTGTTAAATGTTGCACGAGTTAAAGCTAATTTATATTAAATTTAATATTCATTTTGTAAATTATAATTTTTACCTACTTCATGGAAAAAGAAAGTTATAATTAAAACATGAATGTAATACATAAAATCTGGAATATAAAGCAATGCAATGTAAATATATAAGAAATAGTTGAGTCGCGTAAAACCTAAACAGGGAAACAATAATACAGTAAAGTACCCGCACCGGTTTAAATGACGAATGATTGATCAAAACGCACGTTATTTTTTATTTTGTTTGAATGAATAGAGAAATCTTTCGACTTTAAGAAAAAACATATGTTATTTTATTTCTACGTTATATAGAGGGACAGAGGTATTAAGTTATAAAAACCTAAACTGGGTCCCTAATCTATCAGAAGTGGACCTTTCACAATTGTTCAAAATCTATCATGGAGAGTGAATAACTCCAAATATTATAAATGCATTCCTGTGAAGGCATTTAAAGTAAATTTTTTTAAAATAAATTTTCTAGAGGATGTACAAAAATAATCCTCACGGCATATGTATTTTTTTAAAAAAATTATGGTCTATATTCCGTAATAATAGTCTCATAAATATGTCGTATTTCTTCTAACATTAATTCAGTTAGCTCCAAAATTTGTATACTTTTACAAAAATTAAAATTTTAGAGCATTGTCTGGGTAAAATGAATGTAGCTTATTTTAGTAATACGTTTATATATTTCGATAAGTTTATTACTTTTTCTTTAACTATTTTAATTTTTTTTGGAGAATTGGTATACTTTCACTTATAGTTGTGATCTTCGTAAAATTTAGATAATTTATTTCAAATCTTGCTGTGGTTAAGTATTAATATTAGCATCAGCCCCTGAACGATATTTATAAATTTTATGTATGCTATTTTCAACAACAAAGTATTCTTCACAAATAAGTTTACTTTAAAAATAAAAATTGGACAGTGGTTTGATTTTATAGATTAAATAAAATAAACTTCTACTATATAGAGAGAGATTCAGGGTGTATGGAATGAAACAAATCAGAAAAGTATTTTGTAACAGCATCATGATATTGTTCATTCTTTTTTAAGGAAAGAAAAACTTTTAGTACTTAAACTAAATACTTACCCGCATTGCCGTAAAATAAGCAAATGTAATATCCTTAATCAAGCTAAATACCGACTCCAAACTCAATATATAATCCCCATGAATGAAGTGAATCCCATTTTCAGAGCATTTCCCCCAAATCTCCAGGGGAGTTCTAAGGAACTTCTCTCCTCACAGTTTTCCCTAATCTGTCTTTCCTGAATCCCACCACAATTCTGTGCACAGACCGTACTTAAATGTTTGTGACAGTAGGACCGTTTCCGTTGATCTTATGATAAATAAAGGATACGACAGTTTTTTTGGTGGGGAGGGGGCTTACTTGTAGATGAGAGTTATATCTCTTCCCCCTTCTCGTTCACCCTCTGAAAGACAATCTCTAGAGAAAATTCCGTCTTTGAACGTTTTCTTCCGGATAACCCTGGACCAGGCCAGGATATTTTCTTTGTTTTTCCATTTCGGAATAGAGGATGTGAGATGGGATGAAACATGAAATATGGTAATGGAGTTGCGTCCGGGAGTAGAAGTGCAATTTTACAGTGGGTTTGTTGGTGGTTGATTTTCCGGACATTTAAAGAAATTTCGAGAAATAGTCTTCTAAACATTTATGTTATCGGATTCCGGTGTTTATGTATGGTGTTTATTATTGGTTGAAAAAAAAACACAAATAACACAATTTATATTTTTCAGTATAATCAAACTAAAAATTATATATATATATATATATATATATATTTCAATATACCAATATAAAAATTTATACATTTATACACATATACACAAATATATAAACGAAAATATAAAAATAAACATATAACATATATATATATATATATATATATATATATATATATATATATATATATATATATATATATATATATATTGGATATAGCTTAAACTTTCCCCTGTTATTTACCCTATTACGAGTAAAAATCTTGATTTTTAAATAAAAAAAATGTTAAAAAAAGAGCACTTGAAACTTCTTATTTTAGTTTTATAAGACTCCTTAAGTTCACAAAAAGTGTATTCAATTAAAAAGTGCTTTTATATAAATAAAAATTAAAAATAAAGGCTTTTAATCACTATTTTTTACTGTTTTTACTAAAAAAAAAGTATCTTAAAAGTTTTAATAGAGTATATGCAACGCTTATATTGTATTTATTAAAGCATGATAGGATTTTTATGATTAAAGTATATAGTTTGTAGCACATTAATTAAAACGTATTAAGGAACTTACAGAAAAACTTTCGGTGGAGATAAATTTGGTTATACAAAAATAGAGGATAAGTACATACACTCATATCCATAAATTAAGGATAATTCCGAAAAACACAGAAATTGAACTCTAAAATAAAAATTTCACCTGTAGAATTATCACACACATCTTGAAGAAGAATATACAAATCACAGAAAACCGCCAGATGGCGTGGATAGACGTCACAATGACGAGAGTGTAAGAGAGGGGTATAAAAGGAATGGTGACAAAGAAGTAAAATTGTTCACAAGCGCTTTAAAAGCCTGTCAGTGCAATGACCGCATAGTTATGGCACAAAGGAAGCATTTGGATGATTTTCTACGAGGTAGAATTATTGGACGACTGGAATGTGGGCGTACCCAGCTGGAAGTATCCGAGAAACTTGGAATCGCCCAGAGTGCCATCTCCAGGCTTTGGCAACGATTCCATGATGATTGTAATGTGAGTAGATGTTACAGCTCAGGTATATTTGGCAGTTACTGCCAAAAGAAACAGACGGAGCACAGCATCAGACCTGTCTCATCAGCTACAGGTACGACAGTTTCAAGGCAGACCGTGTACAGACGCTTAGGGCACATTGGTCTATATGCTCGTAGGCCTGTCAGATATGTTCCACTTACCGCAACTCACTGTCGCCTGCGATTAACCTGGAGTAGAGAGCATGCATTGTGGACACCACAACAGTGGTCTTGTGTTGTGTTTTCCGACGACACATATAAACAAGAGGAGGTACCAATCAAACTTTAAAAATCTATACAGTAAACAAATTTTCTTAAGACATTTAGGCTTTCAGTATAATTTACCAACAAAGACAAAACAGGTGACCAGGAAATACCTAAACGTTTCAATTCCTTTTTAAAATTCTCTCTATTACAGAAATATAGTTTACAATACAACAATACATGTTCCACAGTTTCAGCATCCTGAACGCAAGAACAGATATCACTGCCAATTAAATTAAATCTAGATAAATATCGCTTAAAATTTCTATGTCCTGTTAGAATCAGGGATAACTTGAAATCAGTAACAAATTTCTTATATTTAAGCCGTTGATAAATGGTCGGAAAAAACCTTTTAGTCCACAAAGCTCCAGGCAAGGCCAAGAATTCGGTGTTCCAGGAGGAAACAGTTATTTCCTAAGCTGCATGTTTCCAGGTGGACAATGGAACAGACATTAAAAGGTTCATACCTTGGCAAGTTGCCTCTTTGGTCAACTGATCCGCTCTATCATTGCCGAGATTTCCGCTATGGTCCCGGACATAAGAAAAGTGGATGTCGCAGTCTATATAGTGCAGAATAGACTGAACCTATACAACTAGTTTTTCTGTGGAATTTACGCTGAGCAAACAATGAAGTGAAGAGAGTGAGTCAGAGCAAATAAGAAAGTTGATCGCTCCACCCTGGCGGAGAGAGTCCTGAATCAAGCTTATGACAAGATTAATGCAGAGTTGTTCGGCTTGAAAAACAGAGCATTCATCTCTTAATCGATGGTGGAAAGTAATATTTCCAACACCTTCTTCGTAAATAACGCCGACAAGACCAACCCTTCCATTCAATTTTTTCCCATCTGTGAAACACAATTTTATATTTTTGGAATACTTCATTTGTATAAGTCACAAGAGTGATGGCTTTCCTACATGAAGGGTGTGGTAAAAATGAAGTTGGAATTTTCCCATCCAGCGTGCTAAGGCTGGTACTCAAATAGTGTTTCCGAACATCAAGATTGTTCAGAATAACCAAGTTGGCAGGTGGTATACCAGAAATAGCAAACACTGCTTCATAACTAATAATTTCGAAGTAAAAATCTTCGTTGCGTTCTTCTAATAAGTCTACTATTAAATTTTCTTACTTAAAGAATGTCTCCAAGCTCTCGATGCATAAGATATTAGAGGCACTATTCCCTGCTTATAAATCAAAAGAAGAACATCAGTTTTCACTTCAAAAGTATTGATTGAAATTCTGAAGTCCAAAAAGAATTTTTCACTTTTACTAGAAACATATGAGATATGCTCCTTCCCCTGCATTTTGTTATAAACATTTATGCCCAAATACTTAATCTTGTGCACTTCTTCAATTATTACACCTCCAAGCTTTAAGTTGATTATTTGATCTACTGTCGACTTTTTATATAAATCTTCATTACTTTTGTTTTAAGTGGATTAAACTCCAACTTAAATAGTTCTGACCAATCAAAAATATTATTAAGAATGTTTTGTGATAAAGTGCAGACATCCTGAAAGTGTTTAGGATGAACAATAAGTACATCATCTGCAAAATCTATTTTATGACAATTTTGAAACTTTGAGATAGTGCAAAGAAGATCGTTCATAATTAAATTCCACAGAAAAGGTCCCATCACTGACCCTTGTGGGCAGCTTTTTTCCAAAACACGATTCTTGGTGACGTTATCCAATGTAAGATCAGCTGAATGACATTATAAGAAGCTCCTAATAAGGCAAAAGAAGTTTTTAGGAACTTTGAAACTTCCTTTTTATAAATTATACTATAATATTCAAATATCATTTAACTACCAGCACTAAATAAATATATTTTTTTAAAACTCATCATTTTTACATTTTTACGTTAGTTAACCATCTAATTAGATGTGTTAATTTGATGGGCAGAATGTGTTTAATGGTATGTATAATTCATTAAAAAAGGTGTATTCATTTTTCATTAATTTTACTTCTATGCTAAAAAAGTAATGAAAAACTAATTTGAACAGTGCTTTAGTACATTACTAAATAATAATAAAGCTAAATTTTCGAACAGCAAAACATTTCAGAGAATTTATCCTTTATTCATTGTTAATAAAAATTAAAATAACTCGTATTTCTGTCGTGAAAATCTTAACTGTAAAAACAAATCTTTAAGTTTCTTGGAAAAACATTTAATGAATTGCTTACGAACAGAAAATAAACTAAGTAATTGAGCAAATAAATAGTTTTAAAGATAAAAATAGACAAGTGGCAAACATTGCTTTTAATCGTAGTTATAAAACAAAAATATATTCCTGGTAAAAAATGTATTATTAATCAGGCAAAGAAAAACATTTATTTCCTAAAAATTGAAAAACATCATTATCCTTGATGTTGATACGAGAGAAAAGAAATTTTATAGTGTTACGAACAACTTAGAACAAAAACCTTCTCTGTAGAAGCAAATTTTACAGATTTGATATTTAAAGTACTTTTCGCTTGAATTGTAAAATCAGAGTTTCCTAAGAATGGAATATATATATATATGTGTGTGTGTGTGTGTGTGTGTGCGTGCGCGCGCGCGTTTGTGTGTGTGTGTAGTCAAACCCCGATTTCAGAGCAGTTAGTAGGGTAAAAACCTTCTGGAAATTGATTTTGAATTTTTGATTTTTCAAAAATCTCTAAATCAGGACCTTTCCAATGATATAACATACAAGCAATTGCATGAATTAGAAGTACTTCAGAATGATTTTTATAAAACAGTCACCTGATGTACCACGCACATTTTGACAGATAGAAATGTAAACATTGTCTTTTTAAACCTGGAGGAAAGTTACAAAGCCTCGACTTATTTTATTTATTCATACCCAATTAACTTTAGATAACAACAAAATAACCCAAGTTTAACTGTTAGATTTGCTAAAAACTTGGAGGCAATATTGGATTTGACATGGGTTTTAGTGAATGTTATAATTAATAGTTATAAATTTTTACTGAAACTTAAGTCTATTCTCTAGTGCAAATTTAGTTTTAATTAGTTATTATTACTGATTACTAAATCTTCGCGTGTTTAAATAAAATATTAAAAATGTTTAACTATTTTTTTTATTATTTTTTTAAAGTTGCTTCGAATTCAAGAAAAAGAATTGAATATAGGATTGTGAGACCAGGTGATAAATGTATACTTAACGAATGTAACATCAGCAAAAATGCTTAAAAAAATCATAAAAGAAATTTCATATCTGCATAATGAAAATGATATGTGATAATCATCAATATCAAAGGAAAAATAAGTAGGATAAGGGGAAAAGGATTAATAAGTAGTGCACAATACTTATTAATCCTATTCTTAAATACAATTGCGTATACTGTATTTTTGAAATATTCTTAAAACCTTTAAATGTAAATCAGATATCATAACAAAAAAATGGCAATTTTCAATAAATTCAAAATAATAAATGCTCGGTGAACTAAAAGCTTGTCTTTGAAAAAACTTATTAATACATTTAAAAAAACTCACTTCAGTGTAAATATAAATGTCTAATTAATATACAATCAAAATCCTGAGTCTTTATGTTTAATAGTTTCTGAGAAAAAGGTATGAGATGATACATCAAATGTGATGTTTGTTGTCTTTGCGAGAAGCTTGTTACATACATAAAAATACATAAATTTCATATTTAAAAACATAAAAATAGTTTTTTTTGCTGTTTTAAAAATCATTGTGCAATTTAGAGTAACTTTTGAAGTTTAAAACTTAGAAACGATCTGCAACAAAAAAAACTTTTATTTAAAACTACAAAAATCTAACCAAAACTTTCAAAATGTTGAAAAAAAAATCAAGTATTTTTAAATACCATCTCAAATTCATTCCAAAAACATATTGATACATTTTCACATTATATTTATGATGCTTTTTTGCTAAATTTTGATATTTGTAATGCATGAAAGCTAAACACTCTTCAAAAATTGATACAGAATTTAAGAAAATTGATGTAAATAATAAAATATTTCTCATTAAACAAAAACTAAAAAACACTATATATGTATTTTCTGGGTATTTTAAGACTTCTTTGTTTCCTTTTTTATGTTAAAAAATTAAGAAGATACTAATGTTTGATTATATAGGACAAATATGCATGTTGTAATTCATTATTTTTGTGATAAAGTGCCTTTGTACATAAAAATAGCAATTTTCTCAAAATGATTGTTTTCAAAATGCGTGTACCTTTTTCTCAGAATCTACTGAATGCACATGCAATTTTCACTGCATATAAATAATATGTAACTATACAGAATGGATGTACTTTTTCTGGTGATTTTTCCAAAATATTTTGCTCAAAAGCAGTTATCGTAAAAAAAATGAGAATTTTCAAAAAATTCATAATGTTACTTTTACGTTGCATGTTGTGAAAAAACTAAAGCAATGTATTTCAAAACTTTAACTTCTGTATAAATATAAAATAACAATTAATATACAGACAAAATTTAATGTTCTAATATTTAACAATTTCTGAGAAACATGTTCCTTAAAAGGCTCAATTTAACATGGTCGGTTTAGGGGGTACCATTTACCCTTGATTAAGATCCGATTTAACTAATTTATATCTTACCCCGATTAAAATGAAGGCTAAAAAATCCCCTATTAAATGAACAATGAGCCCTGAATTAAAGAATTATCTCAGCCACTGGAAGTTTTTATTTTTAGTTTGTATTAGAAAAAAATGGATTTTTTTTTTCGTGTACCGTATTTTTTATGTCCGAAACAGAAAAACTATTTTCTTGTAAGCAGCAAATTTCAACAGGATCCATTATTGGACTTAACAGGTGCAAATGAGGCAAAAGTATAACCTTTCGTGGGAGTCTTGAGTAGGGCAGGAAATTATTTTCTTTTCTTATCCTAATCCACAACGCAGGGGATTTTTTAAGATTTTAACGATTATGATACATTTGAAAATGGTACACCTATCAGTGCAACTGAAGTTGAGTAAGTTGATTTGCCAGAACCAATAAATAGCTATTTTCATGCAAAAGTTTATGAAACTCTTTTAAAACTGTTACATTTTGTAATTTTTTACATTGTTTGGAAACTGTGAAAACGAACTTCTCTCTTAAGCAGCAACATATAATCGATGCTGTATTTTCTTCTGTGCATAGAGTCAAAAAAGAGCTATTTCCAGTCAGAAAACAAAAAGACTTCAAACATCTATTAGTCAGTATTTTAAAATTTCCACTTAACTAGTGCGTAATAATTTACTAATAGAAATTTAGTTGATGGATCAAAAGTGCGTAATTTCTAACTGTATATATTTTTTGTGCGTAGTTGCTTATAGATTTCAATAAAGGTAAGTGCAGATGGTCCCGATGAATTTGTTAAATCGAGATCCAACTGTAAATATATATATATATATATATATATATATATACGAGTGTGGGTAGTTAGCATAGTTATGCACATTATCTTTATTCTTTCTCTCTCTCTCTCTCTCTATATATATATATATATACTAAAAACATTCAATCTATCTATCTTTATACCTATACTATACACAGGAAAAAAGCGACTCACTCACTCACAAATTACGAGAATTCCTTAACTGTTAGACGTATAGACCTGAAATTTTGCTAGCATAATCTATTCGTTAAGCAGGTATTCGCTAAGAATGAGCGTTGCTGAAATCGTCTCACAAGACAGTTTGGGGGGATATGAGAGCATTATACATAAAAAACCTCTTTTTCAACATTGAACTTGTGACGGGGCTTTATCGCGCCTTCTACTAAATCCTCTGGGAAAATCTTTGGGCCAGAATGTCAATTATTTCCAAACAACTAAAGAAGAGAACGTGGTTATGCAAATTAGGAATGTTTATATATTAGAGCTTTAGTATTTGCGTGAAGTTATAGGGGAGTTCTATGAGTGTTAAGCGAAGAAGGAGCGTTCTAACTGGGTTCAAAGCCAGAAGATAGGAATCATCTGTAAATATAGATTCAGTGGCTTAATGCGCTATTTGTAAGAATTGTAGTTTATGCCATGTCACTCCTGATCATTAGCCTCCTAGACTTGTGTTGCGTTGCTTAATACAAATTGAGATAATAATAAACTAGTTTTATCATGGAAGCTATTAGTGGTCAATATTTTATCCCCTGAAACTTTGGTCGCGTGGATGATGAAGAGATGATACCCACAACCCGTGGGCTATCACAAACTTCTTTAAACTTGGAAAACATTTTTGTTATTAAATAAATTTTGCATTAAATATACTTGGTTTTCGGAAATTGACTCCAAAAAGAGCTTGCATAGGGAGGTAAGGTAAGCATTTCAACACACACAGTTTTTTCTAACAATTACTTTTACAGACTTGAAAATTGGCAAATATGTTTCATCTGCTGATTAGATTTCCTTTTAAGAACGGGTTTTCTGTAAATCGACTTCCGAAGGTGATTACAAGACGTTATAAAAAAATGTTCAATTGTTTGAACTATTAGACTTATAGACTAGAAATTTAATATTATTTTTTTGAGTGGAGATTTGTTGATGACAGATTTTGTGAAATTTGACTCACAAGGGGGTCTTTTGGGGGGGTTTGCATAAAAATCCCATCTTCTTTGAATTAGATTTAAAGACTTGAAATTCGCTAAGCATGTTTTTTTTTGTTTGAGTATAAGTTTGCTAAGAATCGGTACTTTATGTAAATACATTTTTATAAAGTATTGTATTTGTTATTTAAAAATTGTGTTTTTTTTAACATAATTTTCTCATTAATAACATTAATTTGTGATCCAAGTGTGTCTAGGATATGTGCTTTCATTTTTTTACATTAACTGTCGAAGTCTAGGTCTATTGAAACTACCTGCAGTGACGTTTCATATTTTGCATTAATTTACTTCTAAATTTCGCTTCTGAAACCCCTCACCTTATAAAAAATATGTTTCCCTTAAATCAGCGTTTCTCAAACTGTGGGGCGCGCCTCCCTGGGGGGACATGATGTTTGAACTATTAAGAGGGTGCGAGCATATTGAAAAGTCGAAAACAAAAGGTTATTTAAAAAAAAACAATTAATTTACTGAAAGTAAGCAAACAAAATACTTTCTGATATAATAAAATATAGAATACTCATTTACACTTATATAATACACTTATAAATGTATTATACTGTACAATGTATATTTTATTATTAATTTAACAATACTAAGTTAAGAACAAGCTTTATATTTATCAGTTGCCCCATGGGCTTGTATTAATACTTATTTTGATAGTTAGTACGGTTTATTATTAATTCCTTAACTGCCGATTAAAAATTACGCAATTCACTCCCCAGTGCCAACGTTTACCACGTAGACGAGCGTATTTAAATGATTTTTTGAGGGGAAAAAAAGAAATAAATAAGCAAATCCTCTCTCTCTGAGAAATAAATAAATCCTTCGCAAACACTATAAGGTTCTTTTATAGCATCCCAAAGCCATCGGAATAATTTTATGGATAGCACTGCACAGAAAAGATTGTACTTTCTAACGTATAGACGTAAAGACGTATATATACGTCAAGAAATTAATGCTTTGTCTGATCGAGACGTTTTTTTTTTACGTCAGTGGCACAAAAGAGGTTAAAGTCGTATATATATATTGTAGCTTTAGTGTCAAAGTATAGTACTATTGAATTCAATACATTGTTATTGTATGGAGGGGGCGCAATGAAAAAGATGATTGAATAGTGGGTCGTGCATATTGAAAGTTTGAGAAGCACTGCCTTAAATGCATTGTTCTTTGAAAACGGCAAAAAAATGCTTGTAGCTGGGTGAGAATTTATACGAATTCTGTATGAATTTTCAAATTAAAACTTAGGAGCTGATCTTTCTTCAATTTAGATTTTAACATGGAATCTGCTAATATGTCGATAATGTGTACCCTCTCCTTCATTATAGGCATTTTTTACTACAATTGAAGAAAATATGCATTTTCTATGAGAAAAATATTTAGTTTTATAAAATATCGTAAGTGTAAAACTATTTTTGGGAACCCGGGATAATAAACAATAAAATATTTACAATATAGTAGGTAGTGAACACAGAAAGAAAATGATGCTTTAATACTTTTTTAATTATATTATAATAAAAGGTAAAAAATATTACTACATAAAGTTATGCATAAATAAAACGTTCAGTTTTAACGACATGGGTGAGTTTTAGATACTTGAGGTTACACTCATAGAGAACTTGTATGCATAGTTTTCTTTACGACATGTATAATTTTGTTTCCAATTTTTTATTGGGACTCGTGGAACCCCTGAGTGTGCTTCAGTGAACCCCAGGATTGCGTGGAAGACAATTTGATGACCACTGCTATAAGGAAACTTATTTCTGATTCTGTATGATGCAAAATATTTATTGAAGAATTGAAATGCATTTTACTTACTGCAAACCTTTTTTGTTACGTATCACCAAAACTTGAAGGTGATATATTTACACAAATAAAAAAGAAATGAAAGAGTATTAGTCTGAATGTTAAACCTTTGGTATAACATTAAATAACAATAATTTTCTTTTGTAAGCATTCTAAAACTCTTACCTTTTTAAGGTATCTAACTACGTTCGGAACCGTGATTTTGCAAAAGCATGTAAATAGATAATATTTATGATATTTAGTGTCACTTAGAATAGAAAATGTATATAAAATTATTTTAAAAATAGTATTACAATAAAAAAATTATTTAAGTACTATATTTTGACAAAAAATGAACATAAAATGACCCATTTTCAAACTATTCTCCTTTTGTGAAAAGTGCTTATATTATATTAATATTTTGCCTGTTCATATCTCAGAGCTCTGTAAAGAGGCTCAATTAGAATTTTTTAAAATATATAACTTAGAAGTGGGTTTATCCATGTTTTGCGACAACAGAAGGAATAAATTTTAAGAAAAAAAAGGCCAATAATTATTTCAAATTGTGACAAATCTATACGGAACTTTATCACTAATTTTCTGAGACGTCTTTTTTAAGGAAATTTAATTCCGTACCTATTTCCGATCAACTCCAAAAAGAGGACAGGGATTCCTTATTATATATGCAGATTAGATAAAGTATTTAAGTCAAACGGAACAGTAAAGTGAGAGACAGTAGCAGAGGGAGATTGAAGCAGGAAGTTATAATAGTGAAGTTAGAGATTTATTATTGAAGATTTCAAGGTGGATAAATTAGGCACAGGAAGAGCTGAGATTCAGTGTGGTAAATATTGATTTAGAATTAAAGTCTCATTAAAGTTTTATATTAGGAGTGAGATTAAAGTTAAATGTTCAGTAGGAACATTATTGAATATAATTCTGGGATCTATTATTACGGTAATCTCTGCGTGATCGAAATTCTAATTGTTAATTAATTGGATCATTAAATATTTAAGTTAATATAAAGCAAAATCCCTTTTAAACCTCATAAAGCTATTTTGATTTAGTTGTTATTAAAAGTCTTTGATTCTATTTGGGAAAGATAACCAAATAAAGAAAGTTATTTATAAAAATGGATACTGGTTCTTTTTTGACTCAAAATTATTCTCGTTCTCAAAGTGAGATCCAAGGGGATCTTCACAAAATGGTTGTACCTCTGAAAATAATGTGATTTTTTGAAAGTTCATAGTTGGGCCCCTGTACAGAGGTCTGAGCGACATACGGGCAAAATATTATTATAATAGTAGCATTTTTCACAAAACGAGAACGTTTTGTAAAAAAGGTTACTCTAAGTTAATTTTTTGCCGAAATATTGTATTTAAATATTTTTTTTTTGCCAAAATGTCCGTAAAACAATTTTATGCATGTATTCTAATGTAAGTGACACTAAATATCCCGAAAATTATCCATTTATGTGCCTTTTTAAAAAAAAACGGTTCCGGACGTGTAGTCGGATACCTTAATATACAAATTGAAGTAAAATGCAAAACGCATAGATTTCGGTCACCAAAACAAGTTTTAATGCAGACCGAAAAGTCAGATAAGTACAGTTATTTATTATTGTGTCTCAACGTATATTTTCACTGCTACAAAGATAGACAGAATAACCGTCCGTTTATTCTTTTTTTCCCTCCCTCCAGATATAGGAGCAAAAACTTTCGATAAGCACTAATGCAACGAGAGGGAGGGAGAGAAGAAAAAATATCGAAACGACGCAAAAATAAACGGAAACAAAAGAATTTTCCTCCCTCACTGAAATCCTTGGTTATCTGCAGCAGAAATAAAAATCAGGATCTGCTGGTTGTTTTGATTCGCAGAGGGAGTGGTTAGCCACAAGTCCCTGATCCCTTGTCTCATCCGCCCCGAACGCCTAGGCGGAGGGAGGAATAAGAGGAAAAACAATATGGAAATTCCCGTTATTCTACCCTCTTCCCGATTTTCTAAAAAAAATAAAATGGAAAGGGGAAAAAAGAGAGATAGAAACAGAAAAAGAAATAACATAGAGAGACAGCAGAAAGCTCGATTGGCGAGCGCACGGAGTTTTCTCTGTGGTCACGATCGTGTGCTTGACCGATGGTCACGTAGACTAGTGGCTTTTATTTTTTTATGGGTCTACGTTTTAGGAGCCTCAGATGTGCCATTTTTGGGCACTGTAGAGGAAGCATAGTGCAGTTTTATTTCAAGGGAATTGTTGAAATTTTTCATGGATGACAAGGAATTCGCGATCTAGAAAGTACAAAATTCGGAGAATCTTGTGTTTCTATTTGAAAAATTCCATTGTTTTTCATTAAATAAGAAATGAAATAATAAAGGATGGGAAGGAGACAAAACACGTATGGGAGAAATAAAGATGCAAACTGAAACAAAATACCAAAGCAATTCAATGAGCTTTTTCTTTTTGTCTTTATTCTGCAAAAAGTAGAATAAAGAAATATGAAATAATTTTTACCATTGAAATTGTCTTTAATGTTAAAATTTAAAACACGTGCCTTGAAAGTTTTTATGAGTTTGTATTGCTTTTTAAAAGCTCTTACCATAGTTTTTTAAATCAGAAAATTATTAAACAATGTTCATCAAAGAGGTATTACTTAATAAGGTTACTAAATGTAAAATAAAAATTAAATAAATTTTCCATAAACTTATATTTTTATTTGAATATTAATAAATTGGGATTCACAATCTGCACCTGCCATGTTCTAAAAAATGTTTTAAGAAATAATTGCGTAAACATTAGTAATTTGTTGTTTATTTTACCAAATCTATTTTTTTTCTAAATTATTTTTGATTATAATGTGTTGACAATTTTTTTCAGAGAAATGAAGCCAATTGTTATTAATTAAAGTTCTTTAAGGATTTATTTTTAAAAAAGAAACGCAACTATAAAGAAGTAGATAGAAAATCATCACTTTGTCATTAGCATGTAAAATACTTATTTTATGAACACCAATAGTTTTCATCCATAAAATATATCTACGAGCGGTGATTGATAAGTAAAATCTCCAATAGTATAAAATAAGTTTCCAACAGGGGAACATAATAACAGGGGCTTCAGAATGAAGGAAACGTATTTATTTTTACATATTGTAAATATAGTAAACACATTTCTCAATATAGTCACCACTAACAGCTATATATCTGTTCAATCGTTTTATACATTTCTTCATTTCTTCCATGTAGTAAGATTCTGGTTGGCTGCGTATCCATTTGCGCAAAGCTACCTGAACTTCAGCATCCGTTGAAAAATGTTGACCTTTGAAAGTCACCTTCAATTTTGGGAGCAACCAAAAGTCCAACGGTGCCAAATATGGGCTGTAAGAAGGTTGCGGAACCATTGGGAATTTCAGTTTTTGCGTAAAATCCTGTATTTGTGCAATGCAATGCAGTCTTACAATATCGTGAAGTAAAAAAGACGTTTCTTTCCGGTCTGATTATGAAGATGCGTTGATTAAGTGACCGTAATACTCACCACCAATTCTTTAGTCAGACATTCCGTGTACTACTTGCATTCCAAAATATGGTGAGCATGACTTCTGATGGTGACATTAAAGTTTTGAATTTCTTGTTAATGGGAGTACCAGGATGACGATATTCCATGGATTGCCTCTAGTTTTTCTGCACCATAATGATAAATCCAAGGTACCGAAGTTCAGGAAGCTGTGCGCAAATGGATATACAGTCAACCAGAATCTTTCTACATGGACGGAATGAAGAAATGGATAGAACGATTTAACCAAGGTGTAGCTGTTAGTGGTGACTAAGTTGAGAAATGAGTTTACTGTATGTAAGTTTAATTAATTAATTTAAGTAATTAATTTCTTTCATTCTGATACCTCTGTTTTTATTTTATATTGTCGGAAACGTATGTTACACTATTGAAGACTCACTAATCAATCACCCCTCGTATGGTATTATCTGTATTATTGGTAAAATATCTCCATATTTATTATCTGACTTTTCCTCTTAAACATGCGTTCCTTAAAAATTTATTAATTAATCTAAATATCAATTAGTTACATTTATATCAAATGTATACTTTTAGAAAATACATGTTCAAAAAGTCTAAAAATTGCTGCAAAACACTTTTGCTTAAAATAGATTAAGTACTGTTTTTATATAACGGAGAATTTTTTTAACAAAACGGGTAGAAGACCCAACTTTATTAGGAAATATGCTCTTTCACTCTTGTTTATTTTTTCCAAATTAAATATATTATTCTATGATTTGAGAAGAAATTTCATTTGTATAAGTTAAACAGTTCCTCATTATCAAATTAAACTGTTATATTAGTTCTTTTTTATATGCATATCCATTAGATAACATTTCGTGCAAATGTACGCTAACCATTTCATTTTTTTTTCTTTCTAGTTTCATTTTTCTTTCATAAATTGATATCCATTGTAACAGGAATATTATCGAGCATGTGTAAAAATTTCTGCCTTACAAATTTGTTACAATATTGAACTCCCACGAAAACTATTCATAGGAACAGAAATTACTCACACACACAAATAAAATCAGATTTATCTAAGAAGAAATGGTTTTATTTTCCAATACGTATAAGGATCGTGACTTCGGAACCATCAATCTAATTTTAAAAATATTTTATCAAAAATGGATAACATTAAAAAAATTATTTTCGAAAAGTAAATGGCTTGTTAAAATGGAAAGGTATACTTTTAAATAAGATGAATAAGCCGGCTGGCCGGGTGGCTTAGTTGGTTTGTCGCTGGCCTTCTGTACCTAAGGTTGCGAGTTCAAACCCGGTCCAAGTCGGTTGATTTTGCTGATACAGAAAATCGATGGCGGCTATGCCGTATGATTATATGGCATAAAAAAGATCCATTGAGTGTCCGTTTGGCTTAGATGATCTCTGCAATATCCAGTTCCTAAGTACAATTTTCGCTTTGGTAGAGCTCAGGGGCCTCCCTCTGGGGAAGGAACTGGTTGTCAAAATTACTTGTGGTAATTCGTATCGCCTAAATTTTGCAGCATTAAAAAGTGATACAAGCTCCTAGGGAATGAATGTACTTGGTCTGCAAAGGTAGAAGTACTAATATGCCACCCAATTACTGAGAATAAATAATAAATAAGACAAATAAAATGGATATATGTAAACTTCAAAAGTTTAATAAAAATCCTCTGATTTTTTTAAAAATTTCAATCAATTTTTTAAGGTTTACTTCGCTTGCATAAAATACCAATTTTCATAAAACTATTACTACAGGAAGCATTTTGTAAACAGTATTATTTTTGGCGGATCGGATGCAAAACATATACTTTTTATTTTTAAATGTTTTAATTTAATCTAATATTTATATATACTACGAAGGTAGTTCAAAATTAATGTAATAAATCTTCTGAGAGAAAAGCATTTCAGTTCAAAGAAAACCACTTCATAGTAGGGTTCTGTAACATATTATATCCCCATAAAGTCATGGTTATCAAATTATTTGTTTAATTGGTACACCAGTGCTTCTCAAGCTTTTAATACTTGTGACCCAATACTCAATTATAATTTTCATCGCCCCCCCCGTCTTTCAATAACAATGTATTAAATTCAATTATACTATACATTGATGCTAAACCTACAATACGATTCTAACCTCTTGAGTGCCACAGGCGTATATAAACGTCTTGCTCAGCGAGTGCATTATTTGCCCCGGACGTATATATACGTCTTTCCGAAGTACGATCTTATCTCAGAACTGCTATCCATAAAAAAATTATTCCGAAGGCATTTGGAATACCATAAAAAGATTTTGACAGTGTTTGCGAAATATTTACTTATTTCAGAGGATTTGCTCATTAACTCCTTTTCGAACCCTCCCCCCCCCATTCCCAATACACCACATACGCTCACCGACGTGTTAACTGGTGGCATTGGGATCGATTCCCGCATTTTTTAATCGGCATTTTAGGGACTAATTATAAACCGTACAAATTATTAAGATCAGTGTTAATTTTTGCATATAATTTTATATATGACAAGGCCATGGGGTTACTGGTAATTATTAAACTTATTCTTAACTTATTAATGTTATAAATTATTCATAAAGTACTTTGCGCAATAACATATATATATATATATATATATATATATATATATATATATATATAAGTGTATTACATCAGTCTAAAGCGTATTTTATTTTTGTTTGTCAGAATGTATTTGTTTACTTTCAGAAAATTAATAAATTTTAAAAATAATCTTTTATTTTCGACTTTTCAATAGGCTCACGCTCTCCTTGAAGGGTTATCACGCGCCCCACAGTTTGAGAAACCCTGCGGTACACTAACATATGAAGATCGTTTTGAAACCGATCAGTGCTGAAGTCGTGAAGTCAAAAAAAATTCAAAGAGGCTTGCTGAACTTTGCCCAAAGGAGTTGTTGAAGTCCCGAACATTCTCGTTCAGATAAAATGTGACGTTTGATTTGAATCAAAGTCTTAGCATGGCTCATTTTGTCATCTGTGGTGAACGTGCTTGTCTGTTCTGATATTTGCTCGTATAGCATATTTGTGCTGCCTGTACAGAATTCTCTGTTCCCAATTTAAACTTGTTTTAGTGACATTACACATACCCCGGACACATTCAATGGCTGCTGATGAATTTCACCAAGGAAAGTTTGTTTCATTTAGGTAAAAAAAATAACAAATTTATACATGTTATTGCGCAGCACTTCGATAACATGGGAAATTTTCCTATCTTTTAGGACTGTTTTCCCTTCTGTTTGAAGCATTTTACATGTTTTGTAGCCCCACTTATATTATTTAAATATTACTTTTCCTTGTTTCAAAATCTTTTAAACGTTATCTCAAATTACATGCAAGTATATAAAAACTCTTGACATTTAATTAAAAAGTAATTTATGAAACTATATGTTTTACCTGAAAGAAAGGAAAATGTAGTATAAATTTATAAAATATATTCATTCAATAATTATTTCTTTTAAGATATCTGAACACGCTGAAAATGACCCAATTCGGTCAAAACAGATATTTTTGTTTTTTATTTTATTCAATAGGAGAGTTCTTTTGGTTCACGAAACATACTTTGTCTTCTTTCTACGTTTTATAGAAGCTAAGTTACAATCAATTTTATAAAATTAGAAAAACCAGAAAAAAAAGTGGGTCTTTGCCCTACAGAAACCTACCTACCTACCAAAGTGGATATTTAAATTGTTCGAAATCTATGACGGCGAGTCTGATAACTCAAAATGGTATTAATGTACCTCTATAAAACTTTTCAACTTGATATTTATACTACTTTCTAGAGAATGAACTAGAATATTTTTTATTGAATGAATATTTTTTGAGTTATGGTCTGTTATTTTAAAAATGGTCTCATAAAGAATGTCACATTTCTTATAATGTTTACTCAATCAGAGCTGTAAAATTTTCAAATTTTAATAAAACATTAAAATTTGAGTACATTTTCTAGATAAGTGCATCTAATTTGTTTTTGTAATACTTTTACAAATATAAGTTTATTACTTTTTTCTCTCATTGCTTTGAAGTTTTTTTAAAAAAAATATTGCTAAAATTTCACTTTTAATTGTGATTTTTTTGTAAATTTAAGGTAATTAATTATAAATACTGTTAAGTAAATATTAGTATTTATAGGTATTGATTCCTAAAAAAGCATTTATAATGTTAAATATGCTATTTTTAAAAAAAAAGTACTCCGAACGTGTCTGGATATGTTAAAACAAGGAACGTAGAATGGATTACAACAGTTCTTCTCAAACTTTCAATACTTGCGACCCAATATTCAATCATAATTTGCATCGCGCCCCCTCCATACAATAAAGATGTATTACACTCAATGATACTATACTTGGAGGCGAAACCTACAATACGACTTTAACCTCTTAAGTCCCACCGACGTATATAAACGTCTAGCTCAGACAGTGGGTTAATTGCCCTGGACGTATATATACGTCTTTCCGAAATACGATATTTTGTATTCACTTCTATCCGTAAAGTTATTCTGAAGGCTTTGGAATGCAATAAAATGACATTAATAGTGTGTGTGAAGGATTTACTTATTTATCCCCCCCCAATACACCACATACGTTTGCATACGAGCAAAACGGTGGCATTGGGGAGGGAATTGTGTAACAATCGGCAGTTAAATGTTTAATTATAAACCGTACAAATTATCTAGATAAGTGTTAATTTTTTAATATAATTTTACGTATATATGTGACAAGCCCGTGGAGTCACTATCAATTATTAAACTTGTTCTTAAATTAGTATTGTTAAATTAGTTATTAAATACATTGTGTAGTACTGATACATTTAGAAGTACATTATATCAGTGTAAATGTTGTTGTTTTTTGGTTGTAGTTTTTCATTATGTCAGGATGTATATTTTGTTTAATTTCAATAATAATTTGTTAAAATAATCTTTTGTTTTCGAATTTTCAATATGCTCGCACCCTCTTCTAGGGTTCTCATGGCCCCTTGGGGGGGCTAGCACCCCACAGTTTGAGAAGCACTGTGGATTATAAAATATATTCTCAAATATAATATTCACTGCGTTACATATCAGGAAAGCTATTTATAAATCATTCTTTGGTATTAGAGTATACTTGACAATCTGCTTATAATAAATATATGTTATTTTTAAAACAATTTTCGTAGATTTATTAATATGTTATTCATACTGGAAATATAATCATAAAAGTTATGACAAACCTTCAAGTTTATTATTTGAGTTATGCATAAATAGACGCTAAACATACAAAATATTCGTAAGAACTCGTGTAATATTCCAGTCTTCATGATGACATCCTTTGACATGTTGTATCCTGCCTGTGTATGAGATTTTTCAACTTTCCTCGAGAAGTTAAAGGCAACAAGCTGCAACCCATCGAAGTGAAGTTGAAGAACGTAAGAATCACGGAGTGCATTTGACATCTTTCGGATTTTGACAAACAACTCTCTCTATGTTTACTTCACTCACTGCACGAAATGTTTGCGTCATTTCACCTTTTTCGTAATGATATTTTTTTCTTCACTCTCTTACGGTTGCAGAACGTAAAAATAAAGTCATAAGCAGAAAGAAATTTAGAAATAAAATACAACGATGTTTTCTTTTCAGGAATTTTGTTTTTGAAATTTTTAATGTTTTTGCTGTACGGTTGTTAATAGAAAAATTGACATATGTATTTCTTTTTAATGTTTTTCTTCGTTTCTCAGAGACAAAATTGGTATGTCAGATACATGGCAAAAATAGCGTTATTTGATGAAAGATTGGGTAGTACTATTAAAGGTTTTAGTACAGTTAAAAAATAATATCTGCATAAGTATGAATTTTAGGAAAAGGATAAATATCATTGAAATTTAAGAACTCTGGCTCTATAAAGCATAAGTAATAAAAGACATATATAAAGCATAATTATTTTGTAACAGAAATAAAGTAAAACGATTTAGCTGAACAGTATTGATTATTAGTCATTTATTTCCCACAATAAGCTTTATTTTTGCAATTTTTTTTTCTTTTTGAAAATTATGTCACAAACACAGATACAATAAATTTATTTTTAACTTCAAAGTTTAGGCAAATATTCATAATTTTAAGTTAAATTAAGCTCTATTGAATTCTAAAGCAAAATTTAAAGGCATAAATTATTAACAGCTCTAACAAATTGATTTTTCTAATGTTATAATTACATTTTCGATACTTTAATTATTTTTAAAACAAATAATGTTTTAATTTACAGAGAGCTGTGTGAAGTATGTAAGGAACAATGAATACACTTTTAAGACCTATGAATATACATTTCATGGGGACATGAAATACACAAATTGAGTGCATGAAACAACCACATTTAGAAAAATTAGTATTATAATCTCACTTGTTATCAATTGAAAATAAAATTATTCAAATCAGATTATTTTTTGATTTATTGACGCAGTTATTGCTGCCAAAACGTTTCTTTCAATTACTCATGACATTAATTATAAATGCATTTTTTCAAAATAATTTTTTCCATATGGGAAATACTACTTCAATTCCTAATTTTGCATCAAAACGGTAATAACTTTATAACAGTTATTCTTTTTACTGCACAATAACAAAATTCACAAATAAATTTTAATTACCCTGATTAGTTGATTTGAAAAATTGCTCATAGATAGCTTTTTCAGAAGTTGTTCCCTTTGTAAATTACAGATTTATTTTAAAATCTAAGTGTTTATTTCATTTTAAGCTTAATTATGATTATGAACTTTCAGAATTACAAATAAAATTAGTTATGTTTTAAGGGGAGTTGGAAACCTCTCTCTATATATATACTGCCAGTGTTAAGTTGGTTGTTTTCGATGTACCTTTTCTCAAAACCTGTTATACGTACATGCTTAAAAATTTTTCATACAATTAAAATACGCCTTTTCATTATACTGAAATGAGCTTTTAGCTAATTTTGAGTTTTTTCATAATTTCTAAAATATTTTATCAATTATAGTGAAATTGGACCCATTTTCACATAATAAAATTTTTAAGACACAAATTTTTGTGTTTCTAGCAAAAAACTCATTTCCGTATGTATTAACCATCATTATAAATATATGATTTATAATTTACATACCTGTGAACAGTAGTTTCTCAGAAAAGGTATTTCGAACATCAAAATTTACATTTTGAGATAAATTGATTTTAATGTATACAGTGAGACATTTAATCGGCTAGGAAATAAAAAAAAATAAATGGCTCAATTTTACAATAAAAGATACATGTTTTGGTTTATATCAGACGTTTAACGTTTAAGAAAAAGCGAAGTACTTTGCTTACATTTTTATCCATTCAAATGGGCGTGGCCCAGTTTCAACGATTATTTAAAAATAAATTTTAAGGGCTTCTAATAAATCTAGAGGTTAAAGTAAGGCATCTTTAGAAAGGTTAATATCCGTACAATTTGAAAATGTAAAAATAATAATATATTTAGCTTTCCAACAATCCTTAAATTTTGTACTACAATTAAACATTTTATGAAAAAAATGATAAAAAAAAATAATCATTCAAAAAATATGTGAGTGCTATACATATATTCTCAAAAGTGAAATTGCAACACCAAGGAATTGTGCGCTTAGCATCAAGCAAATTTTAGGAGCGACAGTGGTGAAATGGATATGCAAATGATTAAATTTGCACTCTGATAGCGTGGTACTTATATTTGGGATATAAAGGCCAGCAAATGTCCCTTCTCGTAAACAGTATCTGAGGTTCTGTATAGTAATTAAGACTTTCAAAGAAGTGTAGAAAATGCCACTGAGACGATGGCAATCTCAATACCCTCAGTTAGTGACCAGGGAACGTGACAGTATTATTGAACTCCCTGAATTGGGTTTTTTGCTGCGCACAATATCAACTCGCGAATAACGGGAATATAATCCGATGTTGTGTTAAGCGATGGATTCAGGTAGGTTTACGAGCACGATGTTGAGGAAGTGGTACGCACATATTCGCCAGTTAACTATTCAAGACCCTTTCTCCAAGGCACGTGAAATCAAAAGCCAGTTGCCTCTCGGTGTAGATGGTCCTTTGTTCACCAAAACCATACGCAACGAATAGCATGCAGTTCCCTTCACGAGTATCAGCAAAAGGAGTACCGTTGACCACTCAACACAGGGCTTGACGCCTGGCGTAGTGTCATTGTCTTTGTACCTGGACCATCGAATGACATAGGGCAGTGTTTCTCAAACTGTGGGGCGCGCCCCCCTTGGGGGGCGCGATACACCTACAAGGGGGGCGCGAGAATATCGAAAATAAAAGTTTCAAAAAAATTTATTTAATAGAATGAAGAAAAAACCAAAAAATTTCTGACATAATAAAAAATATACACATTTACACGGAAATAATATATATATATATATATATATATATATTATCTGCGATTTTACATGATCAAAAATAAAAAGCTTTTACTTCAAAACCTCATTTTTTAGCTATCTTTGATACTATAACCAAATAAAAAAACGTTTTATTCGATTTGCTGTAATCCCATGGTGAGAAATTTTTTTATTACGTTTCCTTTTCAAAGCGAAAATGCTACTCTTTTAGAGGAAAGACAAAATCCAGAGCCATAATCAAAAAACATTTTATGAAGATAAAAAGTTCATCACTGTTATATATTATTGCCATCAGCTGTAGGCAGCAGAATGTATTTGCTGCGGTTTGACCTTCGAGCTTACTTGTACGGTTAGTTACGTTCCTGCTCTTATGTATCTGTTTTTTCATTTAGGGAAGTTTGAAGGATTACTAAGCCAAGCATAATGAAAAACGTTTTACATAATTTTTTTAGAACATCCATATCGTAATAAATACACTTTTAATCCGGGAGCGGTCACGTCGAGCACACAGTGCACGAAATCGGTAATTCTGGCAAAATTGTTTAATTGTTACCAATGGCCCTGACACTATCCTCCTGTTTGACAATCTTCACGTGAACTAAAATATATTTGTCACATATCTCCCTCTTTTTTGGGAGTGACAGACGTTTTTTTTTTTTATGATCTTTAGGTACTTGTTTTGTCTGAGTTCCCGGTGTGATAACTTTTTTTCCGAAATGTTTTCTGTGTCCTTGAAAGTAGGTGAGTATATTTTCTGTTTATGAAATTATTCACTGGAATTACGATATTTATTGTGTACTATAAAAATAATTATAAAAAAAGGATTGGGGTGACTCAAATAACCCCGATCGACCATTAGTATCGAGTGGGTGCCTGCTCCAGGGTTAAAACATGTTGAAGTCTTTTCACTTTAAATATTAAAAATAATACAATTATTCTTCATCAGAATTTTTTTTATTGTTCATTATTCAACATCACACAATTCTAAATGCTAATTCTTTGAGACTTAAAATTACAGTTCGCTTAAAACTAATTATAATTTGAGCAATCCTTTTAAAAAAATCATTTTACATTCTTGTAAACATTGTCGCACACTTGGCTTTATTCTCCTTACAACTAAGCGATTATATCAATAATGTTTAATTTTCTTATAAATGAACTCGGGCAAAGAGCGGGTCCTTCAGTCGGTAATTCCATGGGCTTGTCTTACAGAGCAAAGTTTTTCAAAGGAATGCTTATATGATTAGAAATTGACCCTCTGAGTTCTTTTTCTACATTTAGCTGATATCTATATTTTGTCTTCTAAGCAACCACTGCATTTTGCAATATGTTCCAATTTAAAAATCAGAGAAAGGAAAAATAACATAATAATTATCCTATCACTTAATTTTTTTTTTTACTCAAAAGTAACATGTACGAAATTTAATACTCTTGTCATGAATTTGTACGGATTATAATAAAGATTGTTGCTTTAGCGTCAAAGTGCATTATTATTGCATTCAGTACGTTATTAATGTATAAGGGGGGCGCGATAAAAATTGTGATTGAAAAGGGGGGCACCAGTAGTGAAAGTTTGAGAAGCACTGACATAAGGTATTGTTCACAGATAAATTTTGTTTCTGTCTGTGGAGGAATGATGGCCATTGACGTGTATGGCAGGGACCCACAGAACGCTACGTAGAAACTCATTTCACCAAACTCAAACTAGTCTTATACTAGGCATCATAGTTTGGGGTAGTATAACGTCTGATCACAGGATGCCTCTGGAACACATGGACGGCCGTTTGACAGAGGACCGCTTCGTCACAAAAGTTGTGGAGCCTGCTGTTCTTCCCTTGTTGCGGGTGCACCTAACACGGTATACCAACTGGACAATTGTAAATCTGTGACGTCTTACGCGTCTTTTCTTTAACAAGTCCTTTGGGTTCTTTGTGCCAGAATTAATGGCAACTCTTTTCCAACCAAATCTAAGAAACGAGATGTGAAGAAGAGATGCAAATAAACGGACTTTAAATATAGGATCTTAGAGTAAGAGGGATGGCAATGTAAAGGAATGTTAGACAATCGAGGTGCGTTGTGGCAGTTGATGATTATTGCAGTTCGTAGTTCAAGATTGAATAAATTGTGCGTGACGTGAATACATATATTGATACTAGAATAGAAGGAAGCCGTACTGCGTACAAGCTGCATCCTATTGCAGATAAAGACAAGTAACATTACGGAATAATATAAGGTAGGATTAATTACTTAATATTAGAAACGAGGATTAGGCGGTTCGCTTATTGAGATTGGTCTGAATTAGAGTAAATCATATTATAAATATATATATATATTGTGTGTTGCGTATTGAGTCATCGTAGATTCTCTCATATTAATTATTATAATTATATTTGTTAAAGTTTTAAGTTAAATATCTTAATAAAGTCATATTAAGATAATGTTTGATCCGAGTTCTTTCGCTAATCCTACACCTCTAGCTCACGCTGATACTTCGAGAGATGTACTTCCAAGGGAAGGTACATCACAAGCCGAATGTCACACGACCTAATCTTAACAGCAAGACTGTATTTGACATCCTTCCCTGGCCATCAAACTCTCTATATCTGAATTCCATCGAACACCTGTAGAATCTCATTGGACGTGACATGAACCAAGGACCACTAGCGCAAACCTAGTATGATCTGTGTACAACAACGGAAGTGACTTGGCAGCGGTTGCGTCAGACAACCATCAGTGGCCTAATTGATAGAATGCCTCACTGGATTAAGACACGTATAGCAACCCGAGGTGGATATATTACGTAATGAATAAACTGACTTCTAAAGATTTTCTTTGTCTTTTTAATCATTTGCATATCTACCTATCACTATTGCTACTGAAATTTTGCGCGACGCTACATTTACTATTTTTGGTGTTGTAATTTCACTTTTGAGGAGTGTGTATATACATATAATTTTTTTCCTAAATTTCATAAGAGAAGTTGAACAAAATAAGACATATTATAATCCCCAACTATGGTAACTTAATTCAAATAAATTTATTTTGAACATTTGGGGGATCAAAAAAGTTATTTAAAATTGACGCTTTTAATTTTCACACATTTTTAAATCACAAATATAAATATAATTTGTGATCTGCAAATAATCACACACAAATGATAGTTTTTTAAAAAAATAATATATAATATTTAAAAACTGTATTGGGGTCAATTAATTCTATCTGTATTATCTATATTAGACAATTAACCCCAATATAAATTGTCAACCTGAATAATGAAAATTTATTTGATACATGGTTATTTTATTTTAATGTTATTCAATTTTATGTCTTGCATCTAAATTACAAATTAATAATTCAGCTATATTATGAAATATTTTTGAACAGAAATATTTCTAACAATTAAGTAACCATGTGATTGTTTATGCTCATGAAAGGAAAACAATATTATTTTATCATTGTATTTGGTTAATTAGATATTGTAGAAAAATTCTTGGTCATCTATTATCAAATTGAAAACAAAGAAAAGTAAAAGAAAATGAAATTATCTCAATTTTTAAAAGAAATCTATATATATGTTTCGGAATTATATATATTTTCCCTTTTTCATACAATACAGAATTATTCAGAAATATTTAATTGACCTACAGAATACGTTGATATACAGCCTATACACAAATACTGACGCATGTAAAATGGAATATGAATAAATTTATAACAGACACGTGTGACATAAAAAATAAAGCTTGAAATAAAATATCTTGCCTGTATATGTACACATATTAAAATTAAGAAATGAAAATATTTTTCAAAACATATTTTCTGAAAATTCTAAGAGCATGAATGGTCATTTTTCATGACAGAACACTTGCAAACGCATTTTCCGTATTTTCAACTTTTTTCAACACATTTAAAATAAAAGAAACTCAGATTGGGGTCTGTGAACATTTTTTTTTACTTTTAATAAGTACGTATTACGCAACTCTTTTCTATAATGTAATGAAACTCGGAAACTACGAAAACAGCAGTCAGCTGAAATCTAAATAAGCGTTTATTACTTTCTCACTCGAGTAAATAAAGCAGAGCTTTTAAAAGAAAGTTTCCCCAAATTAAACACAAAAATCCCAGCGCACTCTTAAAAGAAAAACGACTCTACATTTGAAAAAGTTAATCAAGGGTTTGCAATTTAAGGTTCTTAATTCTCTCTTATAAAATCCTTTCTCCGCTTAAGCAATCAAGCGAATCAACACTGGAAGACAAATTTCAAACCAGAAGTAGAAGAGCTACAATAATTTCTTTGTGAAACAATTAATCCGGCCTCCCATTCAAAAAGTATGCAAGAGAAAACAATTTCAGCAACAGTGCAACACCGTTCTGGAAAATTATATTTTGTGTCAAGTAATTAAGAATGAAATATTATTTTTCGTCCAGAAACTGCAGCAAGTTTGTCACCGTGTCTTTTGAAATATTTTTTACTCCCTTCTTCTCATTTGAGAAGTTTTAGAAACATTTTCATTCGAGTTCTTTTTATTTATTTTTTTCTTCTCATTTTCCTCTGGTTTTAATAAGAACAAATCTGTAAAAGTTCTAAATTCCAAAGTAAAGTTCAGAATAATATTTACTTTTTTCCCCCTCATTTCGTTTTACCGTTACACACAGAGAGTTCATGCTTGAAGGTGTTTAATTTGCCAGCTGGCTTACTGACTCGGATAACTCTTGTAAGTGTACATAATTTAAACTTAATATGTTGAAAAAGGGTATGTTTTGCTATCGTAGTTCTCTTAAGCCTACTTTGGTGTTTATTTATTCCAGGTTATAATAAGTATTTTTAATTTTGTTCCCTTTGTAGTACTTAATAGTATAGAAAGCAAATTTTATCTATACACATTGCGGCAATTAAGTTTTAAGACTGTTTTCGTATAAAGAAATGCAAATAATGAATTAATTCCTGTTTTGGTTTTTTATTCAAAATAGGACCCTCCAGCTTCAATGAACTTGTTACAGTTTTTTATTAAGGAATCGAACGCCTGTTGTAAATCACTTTGTGGGATGGCTGGCAATGCATGCGTTGATGCTACTTGTAAGATCGAAATGTCCTCAATATGACACACTTTTAGTTTCATTTTAATAAGGAGTAGTCACAGGGTGCTAAGTCAGGTATACGGTAGATGGTTCCACACACAGACATTATTTTTCGCCCAAAATCGACGAACAGCAAAGGGAGATGCATAGTCGTGCAACAAACACCAATTGCTTTCAATCCAATATTCTGGACGAATGCGACAAATTCTGGCTATCAAACACTTTAAAACATATAAGTAGTAATGACTTGTAATTGTTTGTCTAGTTGGAACAAATTATTTGTGGATAATACTTCTAGCATTGACGAATGTAATAAGCATTGTTTTGATTTTTGGATGGAACTTTCCTTGTTTTTTTGGCTTGTAGTGACTTTTCTGACTTCCATTCCCCACTTTGTCACTTTGTTTCAGGGTCATATTGGAAACACCAGGTATTATCACCTGTGGCAATGGACTTCAAGAAGTTTGGATCGTTTTTAGCGGCTTAAATGATGTATCTGCAATGTGCACTTCTCATTGCTTTTTGTTCAGGGGAAAAAGTGAGGAACACACATTTAGCACACACTTTCGTTTTGCCCAAATCTTCGGGCAAGATGGTTTGACTTGTTTATTTGCTGATGTTTAAATAGTCTGTTGTCCTTTTTAATGACGCATATGGATCGTTTGCCACTAAATTTTGTACTTCTCAATAATTTCAAGTGTTTTAAATGAAATTGGTCTTCCACTACGCTGATCATCTTCTACCGTGTCTTCGGACCAAAAAATGTTTTGCCACTCAAAAAACGTTTGATCTACTTAAGAAGCAGCCACCGTAAGCTTTTATTCATCACTTAAATGTTTCCGAAGCCCTTTTACCAAGTTTTGAGCAAAATTTGATTACAGCTTTCTTTGTTCCATCTTAAAAAAATAACGTTAAAAAAACTCACTTCTGTAATAAACGCTAATCTCTTCTTAACTACTTAACTAACTGCAAACAACTTATTGGTTGTGGGCCAGCAGACCCTGGATATTATGACACATGCGCATTTGCACTCATGGCGCCATTAAAGCCTGCGCTCTGGGTCGAGTCTTAAAACTTATTTGCATATTACCGTTAAGTGTGAAGACCGTTATTTCATAAAATAACTAGAAATTTCATGAAATAACTAGAAAAGTCAGTTAAAGTATATAAAAGTCTTTAATTCTTCAATTTAAATAGCTATTCTATAGAATAACGGTTCCTTGATCGTTAAAGTAGGAACAACATTCGTAAATCCTTTGAACCTATTCTAGCTGCTTTTAGTCAGTTTTAAAGCGCTTATAGCTACTTTGGGGAAGGAATTTTCCGATGTGGAATAAGAGACGACCAAATAAAACGATTGTACTCTAGTTCTTGGTTCAGTATATGTGTGAGCGATAATTAATTTCCTTTGAAGAAATTCCGAATATTTTCACATCACTTTGAACTGTTGCAACAGGTCTAAGTTGCAGCACTGGACAATGATTTAAAAAGAGCGTGTAAAAAAATGTGTAATAGTAAAATGTTCTTTTTCAAAAACGATATGCAGTGCAATTCAAAATGTCATCAAAGCAATCTTTGCTCTCATAAATAAAGAAAAGAATAATATTAGGGTATTTCATAAAAAAATTTAATCAATATTGTAACATTTTTGTTTGAGAACGTTTACACAACGTTTTCATGAAGCAACAGTTTTTCTTCCAAGCATGGATTTTTTTGTTAATATTTAACTATTTCTACCACATATTATTTTTCTCCTTTTCTGTCTAACTAATGTTAACAATAAGAGTAATAATAAAGTATATCAGCTGCTTTTCCTTATTACTTATCGATTAATCATCCGCGGTAGGGATGCTTAATTTATGATCAATTAATTTATAAAATAACTTAGAAACTGTTTAGTTTTGACATTATATGACGCTCTGTCATCAGTTATTTTATAAGTAATTATTTCATAGAATAGCTGAGTAAAGTATGAAGTTTTTCACTTATTACAAACTTTAACTGACTTGTCTAGTAATTTCAAGAAATACCTAGTTATTTTATGAAATAACTTAATTATACACTTTATCTGGAATATATATATATCATAATTTCCCATCATACCTCCTTTTTTACTCTTTTGCTCTCTTTCTAATACCTTATTAATGTTTGATTCAATTATGTCAAGCATGTAAAGATTCGGGAATAATATTCAAGGATAAAACTTGTAGAAAAAATAATTCATAACTAATAAAAATAAATGAGGTTTTTATTCATCATACAGACATATTGTCCATCTTTTTTTTTCAATGTAGTGGCAGGTTGTTCATCTTGGTGGTTAAAACTCTGATTAACGGGAGTTAATTATTTTTGGGGCCAATTTTACTCCAGTGTCAATATAAAATTGTTATTCCATTAAAAGTTGTTGAAATTTCAGAAGAGGTAGTTAGTGGTATGTCTGGTGAGTACGGAAGATAATGAAAAAGTTATAATTCCAAACCCTGTGGTGTTGCCTCCAAACCCAACAGTGTTTGGTCTAGCGTTATCATGTAAAAAGATAAAGTTAATCTTTTCATCAATCTAGGCTTTAAGCTTAAATTTTTGCTTTATTTTGTACATTTGGTTGCAGTATCTTTCTGCTCCGCTCGATGAGCAGGTATCATGAAATCATACTAGATCCCTCATCAACTAGACCACCAAACACTCTCACACCATCAACTTCTTTTGATGAATATTAAATACTTGAGTAAGTGTGATTGTGTGTTTAGGTAATTCCTTCTTTTTTTTAACCACTGTGCTTAACATTTGTAATTGTAATAATTGCATTCATGCATGGTCACAAATGACAATTCAAATATAAAATAGGTAATATTTGTGACAAGAAAGCATTATCAAGCAAATTTGCATACGCTTTTGCTTATGTTTTTCATTCACATCATAAGAAATCAACTTATCCAGCTTTTCCATTCACCGGTTTGAGCAAAATGAGTTAATATCGTTTATTTACTAATAACAAACTTCAAAGATAATCCATAGGCATTCTGAGATGGGTCAGACAAAATGTTGACCTATAGTTCGTCATTATTGACCTTTGATTCTAGGCGAAGGTGTGGCTCACTTGTGAGTCATTTGATACTGTCATCTGTGTACTAAAACTAAAGCCTCATACATTATTCATGTTCCATGCTGCCTGTGATGCCGTAGTTCCTCCTAATAACTCATACTTCCTGTGACGAATAAAGGATAGCGCTAATAGTTGGATTGAAACACACAAGTTAATGCACATCAGAAAGTATTAAAAGGTAAAAGAAATTACAAAACTAACATCAACTAAAGTTTAGATTAATCTAAAACAAATGAACCGAGCTAAGTCAGTTTAAAAAAATAACATGGAAAACTAACATTGACAGAAGTTTAAAAAAAACATATGAAGCATTTATAACAAGCTTAACCTTATTGAAACTGATATTAACACTGCTAAGACACTAACTACGAAAAAAATACAATAACATTGAACTATGTTAAAAAATATTTTAAACATGAATCAAACCAAGATTTAGCTTAGTTGCTGAAAATATAAAATAAGGTTAGTTTTAATCAAACTTTATTCGAAGTGCAAAAATAAAGGTGTAAACAAAAACCATGTTTCCGTTGAGTCATTGAGAAATAATGTTAAGATTACTTATTCTTCAAAAAGGTTTATTTCTACCAGAAAAAAAGTAAAGAAATAATCATAATGATTAATAAATAATTATGAAAAAATATAGGATGAACCCTAAGTCTTACCTTGATTATAAATATTTATTGCACTCAAAAATTATAATTAGACATATGTTTGTTTGAATATATTGTAAGGAAAATTCTATAAGGTCATTTAGCTCAGTATATATATTTCAAGTTGTGTCCCCTTAGTAGCTCTTGGGCAGTCTAGGTGGTATTCCAGTTCCTCTAAGTGGTCTTTAACCCTCTAAGCGGATAGCACGGAAAATTCCGTCCGTGTAAAGATGCTTCGAAAATGCACGGCACGGATTTTTCTGCCTTCAAGTAACGTTTTCAAAAGCGGATTAGCCATACTTTTCTGAAATCCTTTCCCCTTTTTAAAGGTATAACATCTTGAAAGATAATTAGGGACGGTGGAAGCAACACAGCAGGACACTGATAGGAAGTTTTACGGCTCGCAGGAAACCCCATGTTTTGACCCTGGGGCAATCGTAAAAAATCGGGGGGAAATTTCTTTAGACCCCAGGAAGTGTTTATTTGTTACCTCGTATTTTAAAAGTTTTGAAAAGTCCCAACGCATAAGTAAAATATGTTACAATTCCCTTTTGGTTTCATATTAATTTGAAACTGTAATAAGTTGGGGCGTATCAGTGCAATCTGCTATTTTATATGGTTAGACAAATTATCTTTTTTAAGTATATTCTTTCGCTTCATTTTTCTTATTTTAATCAAAGCTTTCAGTTTTTGAAACATGATTATTTTATTATAAGATACCGAAAAAATTAATAAAACGCCAAACGCTTTAAAATTTGAAACCTTTTCAATTTTCCAACCACTAAAAATGAATAAATTTAAACTTCATCAAATCATTTGAAACATTTTCTTACACTTAGATAAAAATAATAACGAAAAAAAAAACTAATTAAGATTTATTAGTTGTTTTTTTTTAGATTTCAAAGCCCAAGTGTTCAGGGAAGTTTAAGTACAGTGCCTAGTTATATACTGTTAAAATACACCGAATTATATTTGAATTTTAAGTGCTTGAACTTCAGTTTACATCAAAGACAACATGAATGAAAATTTTCACACATTTTTTTTATAACTTGAATGTTTGAATAAATAATAATCAAAAATATACGGAAACATTTACAGTAGACATTTATGCATATAAATAAACATAAAAATCAATTTTAAATTCGAGTTATTCAAAAACATTCGAATTATTGTTCAAAAATATCTATTTATACAAAATACCTCAACATTTATCTTTTTTAAAGGCTAACTGAATAATTAATTAAAATCTGGCTATTTTTTGAAATCTCGACCTTATAAAGCTAGAAATTTTATGTTAGAAATTCCATTTGAAATTTCGAAAAAAAAATGCATCGCGCAGTTAAAAATTATTTACAATAAGTTTTAGCAATTGTTTGAGTATAATAAAAATTTCAAATTTTTTATTATATAGCTTCTTTGGTATCTTTTAATATATTTCGAAAATTTCATACAATTCAGTTGAAAACTGCATGCTAAGAGCAAAAAATATACTAAAAAAATAGATGAATATACAATTACAATAAATTCTTACATGGAAGCAAAACTGAGAAGCTAAAGCGTAGGAATGAAAAGTTTTGAGTATATCTGAAGTAGTTTTCGAAATATTTATTTTAAAGTTCAGAAAATTTTGTGCGTTATGTTATACTTAATATTAATTAAATGGTTAAAATAATATGTTAATATTAGTCATGTAATCGTTTGATGACACATTCATATACTAATAAAAATTATCATGGCCATTGATGCGAATGTCAAGAATTTTATGTAATTTTAAATTCAGACATTAAGATATTGATGTAGAAAATATAAAACGATCATCTAAAATACATGAAAAATGCAGTCAGCTATAAAATGATCTTGACAAACAAAATCCGGCGTTTTCACTTACTATGGCAGAGCCGGCTTAGTCAGGGGCGATCTGGAAAAACAGAGAGAAAACCGCGGTTTTGATGGATGCCGCTCTAGCTTTTAATGTTCCCAGGAAAAATTACATATATATATAAATTACAAATGCAAAAATAAATCTTGTAATTTTCCATACATTTTTATAACAACGAATTGTGGCATTGGATTCCAATACATTGTTGTGTTTGACAATATGTAAGGTAACCAACCCTACTTTAGATAGATTTGTACTACTTTTCGTAACCGTATTCCTTTTAAAATTAATTCGTGCAGCCGAAATATACCTTTTGCACCCTTAAAAATTTATGTAAACTATAACGGTTAATTTTAATTTATGCAACTTGTGAAATGTTCATAATTAACCATTTCCGTCTAAACAGTTTGCATGAAAAAAAAGTTTGGACTCCCTCATTCATTAGGGATTTATATAAGATTCTAACATTAAATTTTATTTTTCACCGAATAATATCAAGTGGTAGTGTATCTTACTTCCACACCACAGGTCTGGGTTTCTCTTAACGGGCTGCGCAAGGTCGACTCTGCCTTTCATCCCCGCTACATTGGGTCGATAAACGAGTACCAAGCTTGCTTCGGGTCTTAATCACTGAAGGTCTCTGTTCAGACAGACCACCAAATCGGGACATCTGTTCATGCACCTCAGCGTCCAATGGTCACGTGTATTATGATGGGCACAGTAGTTCCTGGCCCTCATGGATTGTTGTGCCACTGAGTTTGAGTCTTAAGTTTGAGGATTACCTCTCTTTGGGGATACCCCTTAGATAAACATGTATTTCCACTCATTTGCAATTAAACATTTTTCTTTCAATTACGTTTATTTCAGAAGGAAGTTTGATTTTTCAAATGTATTTGCTTAATAACATGTATATTTGTGTATTATATTAAAAATTTGATCAATCCAAAATTACATGTTTTTAGCTCCTCTAAAAGCTTTTAGGATTTTACAACTCATCTTACAATCCATATACGTTTTATAGTAGTATATTTAAAAATGATAAAAACATTTTTACGACTGTGTGAGCTTTTATGCCTCGTTTATAAATATAAAATTTGCATTCAGCTACAGTTTTTAAAATGTACTGAAATAAGTGGAGGAATAGGATACTTACATATTATGAATATATTTGACTGCAGTAAGATATATTTATATCTCAGTTTCTTTACAATTTGAATAGAAGTTGTAAGCCATTTTGCGAATAGTTTGATATTGAGTATAAACCCATACGCTGTTTAATATTGTAAAGTGTTTTACTTTGATACCAGCACACATTAAAATAAGGCTCATTTGCAGTTATATGATCAGCTTCAGTGATATTTAAATTTTAAAAAATAGTCTACATGTACGAAAACATTCTTTCACAACCGCACACCACATCTCTCTCATACTATATCTTCCCTACAGCAGGAAATATTTGTGTATACTGAAAAATTTAATACAGGATACATTTCCAAGTGTTAAATCTGTTTTTAAAATTTGGTATGAATACATTGTGGAACTGTCGGTTAACTTCACTGAACAAAATTGTTTTAAGTATACTGTTTTGAAAGACAAAATTAATTAGGGAGAACTTTTCTCACAATAGAATTTGTAATGACTGAATTGTGTGAAAATGTAGTTATCGATGTGTGACATTTTTCCTTGTAATAAAAGAAACAGAAAGATAAGAAATTTAACTTGAGTAGAAAATGGTTAAAAGTACTGTCATGCGCATTTGAAGAAGTATATCCCCCATTAAAATTAAGAATTATTGACTGAATGTGTGTTATGTCCATCGCAAATGCCGATGTAGAAAAGGAATTTTTATTTAATACAAGAAGTTCGAAAAGGAGAACACTAGGAAGGAAAATTTAAATTTTTTCCGAAAAATATTCAGTTAACATAAAAATATCTTTTATATGATTTTAATTAAAATAAATTAAATTTTTGAAATCCTTTTTTATGCTATTTTAAATTAAAAATATAACTGAATAGAGAAAGATCGGTTTTATTTCATAAATATAATCATCGTATATATATATATATATATATCACCGTATGCACCATTTATAGTGTTATTGTTTAAAAAATGAGATAGGGCCTTTGCTCTTTTTACCTCATTACTTTTTTACAAAACAGGAAAGTAAGCGCGTTTTCTTACTCTCATATTCAAAAATGAATACAGGATGCTTTTTTCTGGTTCAAATCGCAATACCAATATATATATATATATATATTTTTAATTTTTAAAAAATGACAGAAAAATAAATTTTGTTTGAAGAAAATATAATTATTTTTCAACTTCTAACATACTATTTATTTAATTTTTTCCTTTTTTTTACCCTTCATTTTGTTTTAATTTTACTGTGACTGAACATATAGGAGAAAGAAACACCGAATTCCACTACAGCTTTCATACAAGATTGTCCAAGGCAACTTAACAGCTAGCTGTAAACGATTGATCTCTTGGTTCTTACTTGACAAAGGAACCGAACTAGGTCATAAAATTGTCCCCGTTCGACCTCCCAAGTTCTAAAAGGGGGAAAGGAAAGAAGTCTGTTGCATTTTTAAAGCGTACTTCCAAAATAAGAGTTAACGCTTTCGGAATAACTTTTCAGGAGGAAGGTATCCACTTAGAGGGTTAAAGCAGCGGTGACTAAACCTTTCGACCTCACGGAGCTGTTAATTCATAATTTAAATCCCGTGGACCCCTAATAGGATTTTTAAAAGTTAAATGTATTTATTAAAAAAAAATGTGATCTAAGAACACATAAAATGTACCTAGTTAATAAAATGAAACTATTAATTGTAACCATACTGTAACCAAATTAAGCTTTGTTAATAAACTATAATAAAATTTAAAAAATAAAAAAAAACTGTAACAACAAAACATTTAAAAAATGGTTTAAGTATGTATATCAAACTTTTAGCATGATGGATGTTCCTGCTTTTTTGAAATAAGATTATGGATATTCAGATACAATTTTGTTACTGCAAGACGGAAAACTGCACTTATTTCAATCTGATTTCGGTACCTTCTTTTGATGGCTAAGACAGATGTAAAGGCCTTTTCACATAAATAAGTTGTAGAGAATTGAATCAATATTTCCATCGCCTGTTCACTAAGAAAATAGTATTCAATTTTTATGGAAAACCAAAACTAAGGTCTTGATAAGGATAAACTAAATTTAAATTTGAGAGTTAAGTCAGACGATTGGTCATTGAGGCTTTCTTTAAGATGTATACTTAAATTATTATCCTGAATTTTTGCTGCAAATGGATCTGTTATCCACATATTACCATGTCCGGGATCATCATTCTTTGGCTAATAATGAGCAAAAGATTCTGTAAGTGATTCCAAGTGCTATTTAGTTAGGATTAGCCTACTTGCTGTGGTTAAGAAAATTTTACTTCGTGTATTTATCAAAATTAGAAAACATTTGCAGATCATCTTCATCCACCCACTTTAACCACAGTAATATTTCATTTTAAAACACATCCATTTTATTTTATAGTGTGAACACGTCCTTAAGTTGTCCTTTCAAGGATATGTTTAGTTAATTTAACCAAGAAAAATATCTAACAGGTATGCAAGTTGTGATGTACCTCCCCTTGGATGTACATCTCTCGAAGTATCAGCGCGAGCTAGAGGTGTAGGGTTATCGTAAGAACCAGAATCAAACATTATCTTAATATGACTTTATTAAGATAGTCAACTTAAACTTTTTGAACAAATATGTAAATTAATGAATGAGAGAATCTACGATGACGTAATACGCAACACACAATATAATACAGAGCAATCTCAATAATTGAAACCGCCTAATCTTCAAATATAATAATAATAAGTAATCAATCCAATCCTACCTTATATTATTCTGTAATAAACTTGTCTTTATCTATGGTGGAAAGTAACTTTACTTTTAACTTTTAAGCGATCACCAATATGTTTATCCACAACACGTAGAACTTGAATCTTTGAACGTCGAACTTCAATAATCATCCAATACCACAATGCACATCAATTGTCAAACATTCCTTTACACTACTATTACATTGCCATCACGCTTACTCTAAGATCCTATATTTATACTATATTATTTGCATCTCTTCACTTCTCGTTTCTTGGATTTGGTTGGAAAAGAGTTGCCATTAATTCTGGCCCAAAGAACCCAAAGGACTTATTAAAGAAAAGACGCGTAAGTCGTCACAAAGTTTTGCTAGCTATTCATTGTTGGACAAGAGTTTTGTTCCTGGAAAAATAATTTGACTTCTTCCCGTAAGGCGAATTGTCGGCTTAGTAGTTTGCCCCTCGACAGCCATCTCATCTTACCATGATGGTAACTATGAGCATATTTAGCACCCATTTCCGCAAAGTGCCTCAAATATTCCAGAATTGAGTGTTTTGTGTCAAATATTCTTTATAATTTCAATGGCATTTGATAATACTTCATATATATGTAGTTCTGGAGACGTATTTTTCGCTGCAAGTTGTTCGCGTTGTAAAATGCAGTGTGCAGATAAAATGTCAAGGTGGCCAACATTCTTCACCTTTGCAGCTATTCCTGAAAGATGTATAGTCATATTTATAGCAATGTCTGGGCATATCCCAATACATTTTTTTCAGTCAATTTCATATTCCCAGAAATAACTATTAAGAGCTTCAAAAGTCTCAGAGATGGTTGTTGACCCGGCAAATTGATCTAACAAAAAGTAGTTCTTCATATAAATCTCCTTCATATACAAACCTCGCGAAACGAAGAAGGGGTGTTTTGTTTGTAATGTCTGTAGATTCGTCTAGATGTACTGAATAAATTGATAAACTTTTCAACATCCTTGTTATCTGATTTTCAATGTCTTCAGCCATATCTTCGATTCTGCGCTTGATAGTATTAGCATACATAGGAATTACTTTCAATTTTTGAACAGTCTACATTCCCAAAATCTGTTCACAGTCTATGCAGCTACAGCAGTACGATTTATTTACTATGAAGTTATTCTAGGAAATAGCGCTTTTATAACTTTTTACGTATTTTTATGAATTGAGTTATGCTTAAATGTATCTTAAAACATAACTTAATGTGATGAGTAAGTATATTCTACATTTTTCTGGAGATAAGGGAAATTTTCTCACCGACCACCAGTTCGGGGACATCTGTCTTAGTGTTACTCTACCTGTTTCTTTTAAGATTGCATACATCGTTTTAATGATTTTACATCAGAATAACAATACATCAGGGTGTAAAAAACAATTTCGAATTACTGAACATTAACTGGTGAATATGTTTCGCGAAATCAAAGCACACATAGAACTTTCTCTTGAATCGACGCCATTTTAGCCGAAAAGGATGTCTTCCTTAAAAATAATCCTCCAAACCCCTCTTGAAAGATCAGTTCCGTTATCCATAGAGCAAAAAACTACAAAACTGATCTATTTAGTGATATAAAAGTTACATTGTTATATTTAATGGTTATTTTTAATGAGTTTTTATAATCAGGGTAAGACTTTTGGTTTACCCTATATAATGATCTCCAAATAATTGAATGGAGAACCATTGAAATAATTGATCTTCACATTCAGAGGTAAAAAAGAAGTCATGCTGTCAGACGTATGAAAAATCACTTTCAAAATTTAAGGTTTAAGATATATTCAAAAGATGTTGCTTGAGCTAGCATCTTACTCAACAAAAAATTTCAGGGACTCCTCATAAACATTTAAGTTAAATGTGGTGCCTACAATAAAAACTGAGTGCAAATATGGGGCTAATTATTCAAATACGAGTATTATCATCAAAACAACCGCAAGATAAGACAATTAAACAGTTTATTAGTTAAACTTCTTTGTATTAAAAAATGTTATAATTTCAATTGTTCTTTATTTACTGGAAAATTCAAATTATATCAAACCCTCACCGATTGGAGTCGAATTTATGAAGTCTTATTCCTTACAGTTTTTCTCTAAAATACACGGGGATCTGTTTCTAAAAGAACATTGTATACTTATATAGAATATGATATAATAAATATAAATATCATTGGGGTATAATATGGCCTAAATATTTGCTCAGTTTGTAATTTCGGCATCATAGTTACCGTTTACTCGAATCTAAGCCCCGCTTTTTTCCCAATGTACTGAAAATCGGGTGCGGATATGAATCGAAGGAAATTATATTTGTTATATGGGTTATTTAGAGCAATTACAGGTTCATGTATGTATTTAAAAGTTAAAATACTGAAATAATAACTAATTATTTCCTTCTTATTAGTTGTTATTTTAAATACATTCCTTCTTAAAATTTGATATCAATTAAACATTTAACATTATTTTTCATTTTTCACGAAATGTTGTTGAGAATTTTGGGTGCTGGTTAGAATCGATGGCGGCTTGAATTTGAATAAAGACGATATTTGAAACGAATGTTTCTGAGGGAATGAGGTTGGAAGTAATGAAGATCCTTAAGCGCGACCTTAAACTCTTAACACAATTCATGATACAACACACGCTGGAATAAAGTTAGTGTTAAAGTGCGAACAATTGTTTTTTTGTTATGATAATAATATGCATGTGACTAATTATCAAATGTCTTAAATAATGTGGAAATGAAAGGGTTTTTTTATTCTTAAGTCACATATTCTTTAAATTTAGTTTTATTTGGGTTTGATAATTTTATTCTAAAAAAATAAGTACATATGTCTGGATTAGTTTAAATTTATTTATCGTACATTCAATAATGGAAATCTAATTTTTTTCTGGGTTTCTAAATAAACGCAAAATTAAAAAAAAACATTTTCGTGCCTTTCTTGAAGGCACTCAGATGTTTGGGGAGAAGGGAAGAAACACTCAAAATGATACAACTAGTCTATTTCCACACAAAGAACAGAAACAATTTCAACTAATAATAGTGAGAGAATGTCTCAGTGTAGACCGTGAAAGTGAAACAATGATAGTAAAACGCTAATGATTAGGAGACTAGCAAACTCGATCCTTATCTTAATAAAGTATAAAACCTATCATCCGATTTAATCTAATATCAAATCAAACCTAGTGAAAAATCGTCACTTGAAATTTTCCGTCTAATAAGAATCCAATCACTATAATTCTAATATTATACCTTCAATAGCAATCTCACCTGGCTCGAGTATATCTTCTCTCCTTCTCTCTCTCTCTCAAGCTAGAAAATCTTGCCGATTTATAGCAAGTTAATTTACATATCACGATTCTCTTCTTTTGAAAGGTTGGTTGTAAATAACGCGAATTGATAGCCCAAAGATTTCCCAAGAGGATTAGTTGGAAAAAAGAGCATAAATGCGTCACAGATAGAAATGTCCTCAAAATAACACCCTTTTAATTTCATTTTAAGTTTTTGAAATAAGGAATAGTCACAGGAGTAGTTATCTAATAAATCCGATTTCTGGGTCTTAAAATAAACGCTAATACACACTGTCAAGCCAAAACATTATCAACATCTTCACATTTTTCAATGAACTCGTTTGGAAGACACGGAGGGCAAATGATTAAGAGTGAATGGCATTTAACTGCTGCTGGAGAAGGTAAGAAATCATTCTTGCTCTTACTTTCGCGAATGATTGGGATGGCGGCGGATTTAAGTGTATCTAAAACATTACACATTGTAATGGCCCAGAGACTCGGATCGAGTATTTCTAAAACAGCACGAAAGGTAGATTGTTCATAATCTTCCGTTTTTAGTATTTATGCAAAATGGATAAATGACGGTGAAAACAGTATACGTCAAGATGTTCTGTATCCACGCGCAATCAAAGGAACAGAACGTGTTTGTTAAAGCAAAATTGGTGCCGCACAGTAACTCACCTGAGAGCCCAATACAGTACAGGCTCAAGAGAAAGTGTTTCGGAACACATAGGTCAGCGGAAAATGTTAAGTATGGGACTGCGCAGCAGATATCCTACTCACGTGACTCTGTCACCAAGCGCCATTGTCAACTGCCCTTACAATGGCTCAGGAACATAGGTACTACACCATAGAAAAGTGGAAGAACAATACCCGTTTGGATGCATCACGATTTTCTTTAATCCCGTCGATGGTCGTGCCAGGGCGGAAAACATTTCAGGTGAACAGTTGCTCTTCTATGTACAGCAGATCATACACAGGGTGGTATTGATAGTATTATGCTTTTTGAAGATGTGCACATTGTAAAATAAAAAACATAATAGGAAAGTTGAGGACTAAGTGTAATTGTGGATCTGTTACATCCTTGCATGGTGTCTGTTTTCAAAATTGGAAAAGTAATCTTCCTGTAGGGCAACACCCCCTTGTCACAAGACTCGAATTGAGTCAGAGTGGTTCGAGAAGCATAATGACGAATTTCAATAATTGTCGTGTCCTCCTAAGTCACAGGATCTTAATCCGATAGAACACATTTGAGTTTTCATAGAATATCAGCTCAGAGCTGCGCCACTAAAGTTTGATTCTAATCAATGGGCACGGAAACAAATTAAGAACCTGGCATCTAAATTTTAAAAATTAAGGTTTATTAAAAAAAAACATTGAAGGAAAACAATTATTGTACAGTTAGCAACGTTCGGACATGACTTCACTCTGTCGTACCCAAAGACCGAATGAAATGCAACTTCACATTCCACATTCCAAGGGGGAGGGGAACTACCCATTCCCTTTAGCAGGTGTTTATGGACCTTTCCACTCCTACACACCTCCATTTCGGAATACCTCGACTTAGCGTGAACGCTATTAATACATATTTGGTACAAACTTTTTTTTATCATCAACTTGTGGTACGCATGCCAAAGCGAGTTACAGCTATTTTGCGGGTCAAAGGGGTGCAACGCATTATTGAGAAGCTGGCTCTCAATAACGCGCTCTGGCTTGTCTTGGCTCTTAATTCTATATGAATATCTAAAATACTTTATTTTTGAAGTTGATATTAAAGTATATTTTTGAAGTAATAAAAGTGAACGTCAACATTGTTTGATTAGTATTCTACTAAGTATTGCCCAATAATATTGCAATGGTGCAAAATAAAATTTACTGTTAAGTTTTGACTTATTTCTTAAAAATATAATTCTTTATGAATGCATTCATCACCGTATAACTTCATTGTTATGCTCGCGTATATGTTATCCTTATAGTACAGAAAATCTCATCAAACTTTTACATTTCCATAATCAACATTTATAACCAGCATGTCCTGTAATGTTTATGTCAGCTTTATACAAAGAATCTAGACATGTCTGAACTGAATAACAATGAAATACTCTACTACTAGAATAACACAAAACTATTTAGCTAATACGTTAATACCTTTAAAAAGGGATCTCAAAATCCCCCTTTATTATCGGACTCTGAATAGTACATTTATTTTTATACTAAGAGAAAATATGGAATGTATATACCCCTTCGTTCTGTTCATTATCATGGATTGATTTTGAATGTTTAAAGTTATATTAATATTTTATGTTGCAGGTTTAAGAGGAGAATGCATAATTACATGTACTATTATCATATTTTTAAAATTTTATAAAATATGATATATTTAAAACAGATATTTCACATTGATAGTTCAGGAATTGTTTTTTTTCGCCTATATAAAAACTCCAATATGACTAGCACACTTCAGATGAATTGTTCATTATTTTAAACATAGAACTTTATCATAGAACATATGAATTCCATACATCTGAAAGGTATGTTTTAGAGCAGTAATTGTATTGTGTCGAACATTTCTTTGTGGTAACAATACTCGTTATGATAATAATAAGAGCATCATTTTCTTTTGTTTGATGTTCAGATATCTCTCTACACTGATATGAAATGAGTTTCCAAAGATGACATAAATATTCAAGTATATTAGGCAAAAATAAGTTCATATCTGCCATCATGTACCAAAAACGTATTTGAAAAAATTAGAATATTAATAAAGCTCTTATGTAGTAATAATTTATTGCACTCAGTAAACCATGCTATTTCTAGATAATAAATTTCAACTAAATAAATAGTATTTCGATGCGTATAGAAGTCTTATTTTTACTAGGCACACCTTTTTACTTTTATTTTAAAAGCTATTACAATATTTTCATACCCGGCGTATAACGTGCAGCAGTAAATTTCGATCACATTTTTTGTGTTAAAAGTTCACGTTGTACGCTGGACTTTACGTTAGTTAAGAATTTCGAAGAGCTGAAAACAAATTTTTATATCCTCTTCTCAACCTGAAAAAGCCTTTTTACTGAAATAACAGAACCTTACAACATACTCAGTAATAAATATTTCAAAATGTTTAGAGACTTAATTCAAATAAATTTAAATAATCTTAAATCTTTTATTCATGTTCATGTTATATCTTTGTACATATTGGTTTGTCTATAAAAATACTAAATTTTTCAGAATGAATTAATTCTGTAATAGAATATTGAATTTTTTTCTTATAAAAATACAGGTATATACAAAATTATTTTAAAGTCTTAGAAAACTCTTAAATATCCTTATAAATAATGTTCATTGAAATTTTTATCGATAAGAAAACTTCAATAATACTTTGTGAATTTAGTCTTTAAATTTAAAATTAAACATTTTATTAAGACTCTAAATGCATCATATTTGTATTTGTTCTGAAAATAATAATTCGAATAATGCTGCTCATGAGTTCTAAGGAAAAAAAAAATAATCGGTGATCATTTATATTATATTATATAGGTATCATACATCTCTTAGAGTCCAACTATAGAGGGCGCTGTGATGGTGCGTTTATATGAAGATGTAGTGATGTGCCCACAGACACTCTAGAAAGTAAGAGGCATGCGATATGTTGCGAGTTACTGTAGTACCGAGTATTAGCGTATGATGATAGTATATTTTAAAGTGTTTAATAAAATCTTGTTGTGTTTATAAGGAAGTGTGGAAGTAAGTTATTTGAGTAGTGAGTCATTCCCTCCTGACCAAAATGCGAAATCATTAAGCGTGAGTGCTGGATTCGAGAGAGTCCACAACATATCAGAAGTGGGATATTGTGAACGCCTTGGTTTTATTAAGCGATTCTGATGAGATCCATTTGAGAACCCCCATGATGATGACCAGGAATCAAGAGTACAACAAGAAGCCAACGATGGAGAGCAATGCGAAAGGACTTGCAAAGATGACGAATGGTGAGATCTTTCCTTTGGATCATTCTTTATTCAAGAACTGAGAGACCGAAATTAGTGATTGAACTATATGAACTTTGCATTCTTAAAGACTAAATATTTGAACTTTGCGTTTTTAAAGAGTACTTTTTGTTATTTTGGAATTAATATGTGCGTTTATTGTGTTTTCTATTTAAAATTTCTTAAAATTCGCAGCATTATCTGTCTTATTTGTGTTACTTAGAACCTTTTTGTCTATGCTTTTGTATGATTTATTTTGTAACTTTTCAATGTGAATTTTGGTTATTAATGTGTGAGTAATGAATTCAAGTATAACAAATGTGTATTCAACAATCGAGACGATTGTTATGTCAGAAAAGGCCGAGTGTTAGAGATCAAATGTAGAGGGTGCTGTGAAAGCGCAGTTATATAAAGATGCAGTGATACTCCCACAGACACTCCCAGCAACCAGTCAGAGAGCAGCCTCTAAACTCTCAACCAAGCCAAAAAAATCTAAACTTTTTCTCCAGGATGAAGCACCATAGCCACGCCTCCCGGATTCCATCGTTCGACCAATCGCCGTTATGCCACTCAGCAGAAAGGAAAACACCACTTTCGCCATGCCCAACATCAAAGACTTGACACGATATGGGTTTGAGGACTGTTTTACAGTTCAGATGCCCAAAGAAAACGCCTATTCAACCCCCCCCAGACACTCGAGACAGTAGGAGGCATGCGATATGTTGTCAGTTACTGTATTGACGAGTATTAACGTTTGTGTGATGATAGTATCTTTAAAAGTGTTTAATAAAATCTTGTTGTTTTTATAAGGAAGTGGGGACATAAATGTTTTGAGTGGAGAGTCATTCCTTTCTGACCAAAACACGAAATTGCTAAGCGTGAGAGCTGGATTTGAGAGAATCCACAACACATAATTTGTTATGTAACTTTTCCGCAACTGGCATACTTAATACACTTATACATGTATATACTAGTTAATTCACTACCAAACCGACTAATTTTGTAGAGTGTGTAGGGGGCACAGAGACTATTTGAAATCACATAGGAATGCAAGGGCGAAAATGCCGTAATTGCGAGTTATGAAGCAGAGAAGCAGTCCGTCGCTCAGAGGGCAGTTTTCCCGATCTAGCGCAAGGAAATTATTTTATGGCATTAATATCTTCATAATTATATCTAATGATAAAAAATCATAGTAATTAATGTAAATTGGGTATTTTTTCTGTTTTTAGTAAGAAATAAGGTTAATAGGATCTTTACTAATTTATGTCAAGTTTGAATTTGATCAGAAATAAATGATTGCTAAGTGGAACTAGTTTTTGAACAGGGATCTAAGGATATTAATAGAAACAGTAATTTACACGGGGGACAATATATACAAGAAACAGTGTGGCAAGCTAAAAAAATTAAATTTTACAGAGTAAACAAATACAATCAATCATAACATTGTACATATAGAAGAAAGGATAATAGGTAGTGTTTAAAAGGTCTCGGCACCCTTTGAGCATTTTTTTTATTTATGTATTTAAAAAATTATGTTTTAGCATTTCATATAATGTTTTTATTTAAGAAAATGATACGAGATAAAATTTTGCACATATTATTCACACAATTTTACAAATTTAATTTTTTTTTAAAAAAATTGGTAATTTTTAAAATTTTATTTCTTTTGTGTTAATTAATTTTTTGACATGAAATTTTTGTATATTTCTGAGGATGTTTTAAACACCTTTATGGATCGATTTTACAATACCTTAATTGGTTTTGGAAAAAAAATGATAAAATGTTGATATTTATGCTAAAACTCAACCGAAAGCTTAATATTTCCAACATTTCATTTTTTTAAAAAAAGAAGTATCCAATTTACAGCAAAATGGATCCTTAATCTTGTTACATACATTACATATACGACACAGAGAAAAGATGGAAGTGATTGGTAAATAATAGTGAAAGATGAGAAAAACCATTTTAAAGTTTAAAATTCTGAAAAGAATAGTTATTATAAGCTTAAATTAACATAAAATATCACATTAAAATGTTAGCTATATATTTTTCTTAAAAATAATAAAATCTAATATAGATCTTACTCCCCCGACAACCACGCATCATTCGACTTGGAGAAGAACTTTTTATTTCTATGGCACCTCATCCATTTTCCCCCTACAAAGGAGCAGAAATTTTTATCAATTTTTCTTAATTTTAAATGCTGCTGGAAAATATGGAAGCATATTCTGTTGCAAAAGGCTCAGAACTTAGATCAAATTTTGATATTAATAACACATTTAAAGAAAGAATTAAATATATTTTATTTGTAATTAATAATTTTTACTATGTTTTTGCTGTAAATTATATTTATGTGATACATATTTAAGGTTTTGAAGAAGTTATGAATTGTTTTTAAGAACCATTCACATAATATTGACCTTTATTAAAGTTTCAGACAAATTCTGAGTATGTTTGTAGATACACATATATACATTATAGTTACGTTTCTATAGGACCTAATTAATATTCGTGAGATACTAGCATGCTGTCACACATGATCTTCAACTCAGTATGATCATATATTATTACTCAGTAAATTGATTATTAGCATCTTACTTAGAAACAGCACGAAAAAGCTATTGGGGAAGACTCGTACATATATAATTTTGAACTCCAGTCTAGTAATGAGAACGTTAGCTGATCTGGTACCCCATTTTCCTAACTGTTATACCATGTCAATTTGAGACCATGATTTTCGACAAATTTAGATTGCATCAGTCCTTGCTTTTTTGTGGCATAGGACTTCAGTCCTTGATTCGACAAATACTGCACCTACCATGAGTTCACGACCCTGGCCAATAATCTCTGATAGCCACTTAGGAGAGTGAGAAATCAAACTTTTATATAAACGATAGCCATGTTTAACCCTCCAAGCGTTCCACAAGGAAAATTCCGTCATTGTAAAGATGCTTAAAAAATGCGCTGCACGGGTTTTTTGCCTTCAAGTAACATTCTCAAAAGTGGTTGAGCCTAACTTTTCTGAAATCCTTTCCCCCTTTTAAAGGTTTAACATCTTGAAAGATAATTAGGGACAGTGGAAGCCACACAGCAGGACAATGATAGGAAGTTTTATGGCTCGCAGGGAACCCCGTGTTTTGACCCTGGAGCAATCGTAAAAAATCGGGGGAATTTCTTTAGACCCCAGGAAGTGTTTGTTTGTTAGCTTGTATTTTAAAAGTTTTGAAAATTCCCAACGCATAAGTAAAATATGTTACAATTCCCTTTTGGTTTCACATTAATTTGAAACTGTAACAAGTTGGGGCGTGTGAGGGCAATCTGCTATTTTATATAGTTAGACAAATTACCTTTTTAAGTATATTCTTTCGCTTCATTTTTCTTATCTTAATCAATGCTTTCAGTTATTCAAACATGATTATTTCATTATAAGATGCCAAAAAAACATTAATAAAACACCAAATACTTTAAAATTTGAAACCTTTTCAACTTTCCAACCATTAAAAATGAATAAATTTAAACTTCATCAAATAATTTGAAATATTTTCTTACACTTCGATAAAATTAATAACGAGAAAAAAAACTAATTAAGATCTGTTCAGGGAAGTTTACGTAAAGTGCCTAGATATATATTGTTAAAATACACTGAATTATATTTGAATTTTAAGTGTTTGAACTTCAGTTTACATCAAAAACAACATGAATGAAGACTTTCCCACACTTTTTTTATAACTTGAATGTTTGAATAAATGGTAATCAAAAATATACGGAAACATTTACAGTAGACATTTATGTATATAAATAAACATAAAAATCAATTTTAAATTCGAGCTATTCAAAAACATTCGAATTATTATTCAAAAATATCTATTTATGCAAAATACCTCAACATTTATCTTTTTTTCAAGGTTAACTGAATAAGTAATTAAAATATGGATATTTTTTGAAATCTCGACCGTATAAAGCTAGAAATTTTATGTTAGAAATTCCATTTGAAATTTCGAACAAAAATGTAACGCGCAGTTAAAAATTATTTACTATAAGTTCTAGCAATTCTTTGAGTACAATATAAATTTCAAATTTTATTATATAGCTTCTTTAGTATTTTTTAATGTATTTCGAAAATTTCATACAATTCAGTTGAAACTGCATGCTAAGAGCAAAAAATATACTAAAAAAATTGATGAATATAGAATAAAGTTTTACATAGAAGCAAGACTGAGAAGCTAAAGCGTAGGAATGAAAAATTTTGAGTATATCTAAAGTAGTTTTCGAAATATTTATTTTAAAGTTCAGAAAATTTGTGTGAGTTATGTTATACTTAATATTAATTAAATGGATAAAGTAATATGTTAATAATAGTCATGCAATCGTTTGACGACGCATTCATATACTAATAAAATTATAATAGTCATTGATGCTAATGTCAAGAATTTTATGTAATTTTAAATTCAGACATTAAGATATTGATGTAGAAAATATAAAACGACCATCTAAAATACATGAAAAATGAGGTCTGCTATAAATGATCTTGACAAACAAAATACTGCATTTTCACTTACTATGACGGAGCTGGCTTAGTCAGGGGCGATCTGGAAAAGAAGTTCGAAAAAAAGAACACTAGAAATAAAAATTTAGAATTTTTCCGAAAAATATTCAGTTAACACAAAAATATCATTTATATGATTTTAATTAAAATAAATTTTAAAAAAGTATTGAAATCCTTTTTTTAAATTACTTTATTTTAAAAATATAATTGAATAGAGAAAGATCGGTTTTATTTCATAAATATAATCATCGTATATATATCACTGTATGCACCATTTATTGTCTTATTGTTTAAAAAAAGCGATAGGGCATTTACTCTTTTTACCTCATTATTTTTTTAAAAAACAGGAAAGTGAGCGCGTTTTCTTACTCTCATATTCACAAATGAATACATGATGCTTTTTTCTGGTTCAAATTTCAATACCAATATATATATATATATATATATATATATATATATATATATATATATATATATATATTATTTTTAAAAAAAGACAGACAAATAAATTTTTGTTTGAAGAAAATATAATTATTTTTCAACTTCTAACACACTATTTATTTCATTTTTTCCTTTTTTTTTTACCCTTCATTTTGTTTTAATTTTACTGTGACCGAGTTGCACTACAGTTTTCATGCAAGATTGCCCAAGGCTAGCTGTAAACGATTGATCTCTTGGTTCTAACTTGACAAAGGGACCGAACTGAGTTATAAAATTATCCCCGTTCGACCTCCCAAGTTTTAAAAGGAGGAAAGGAAAAAAGTCTGCTGCATTTTTAAAGCGAACGGCAAAATAAGAGTAAACGCTTTCGGAATAACTTTTCAGGAGGAAGCTAACCACCCAGAGGGTTAATTTTTATTAGCAGTTATATACAGATCTAAGAAATCAGTTCCTTAATCTATTACATATACAGTTTTAAGCTGTTTTGACTAAAAAATTAATATTAGTAGCAACAATAACAGAAAATTCTTAAAATAGTTTGTGAAATGGTTATTGCAATTATTATTTCATTGGTAACTGAGAATAAAATAGAAGTAGAGGGAACTAAATAAGAGAAATAATTGGTATTTTACAGAATTAAAAAAAAAAACAATTATTCATTTTTAATTAAAATTTTTTATCCAATACCTATATTTTACATTCCCTTTTAAGAAACTAAAAATATAAACGAAGAATATATATATATATATATATATATATATATATATATATATATATATATATATATATATATAATATACTCTGAAGATATCTAAAACCATGTATAGTTTTAGATTTCTAGATCTCTTCAAGTTCCCAGTCTTCCAACACAAAACAAAAATACTCATATTGATGGCCTCTACACACATTATTATTTCATATATATGAAAAAATATTTTAGTATTATTAAGGGGATCGTTTTGCGAATTCAGCCGTTTATACGATAGTCATTTTTTCAAGTTTAATTGTTTAACAGGTTATTATATTATTTCAAGGGCTAAGATTAGGTATATTTTTTCTCAATTTTGTTTTATTTTCTAAAATTTTTCATGCACAAATAGGTTTAAATTTTCTGCTGAAGGGGAAAGTGTTTTTTGGGAGGTATGATAAAGCAAGTTCAATTTTAATTCACCCCCCTAAATCAGCCGCATGTTTAGAAAACAGAATAGTTTCACATTTTGGTGAAAAGTATTATACACACTCACACACACACACACACATATATATATATATATATATATATATATATATATATATATATATATATATATATATATATATTTATATATATATATATATATCATTTTTATTCGAATCCACGCCTCCCCTTATATTATCAACAAGTTTTTTGTGAGATAATAAAAAAGTAGCATAAAAATGTTTATCGATATTCATATCTGCGAAATTCAAAAAAAAAAAAAATTTAGAAATGATTAATTAATTTATTTTACTTGTATTAAAGTTTTTTAAATACAACCATCATGAACCTTTAATTGCTCTAACACTCAATATCATATTTAATTTCCCCAATCGACGTATTTTTTCCGTCTTCGAATCTGATCTCCACCCAATTTTTAATAGCATTTACATTGGAAAAAAGTGTAGCTCAGATATGAATTTATATATATATTTATATGTATGTGTGTATGCGTGTGTGTGTGAGTAACCATATCATTTAATATATTCATTTTATTATTAGTATAATATGAATATGTTCAAGGAGGGAAAGAGATAATTGAAAGTTTTCTCTCAATCACGTTGTTTCTAAAGAAAATAAATATTGAGAAAACATTATATCGGAAAAACAAATGCATTCTACAAAATTTCATCAACACTATTCTAAAATTTCATAAAATATAATTTACATACCTTTGAAAATTGTTTTAATTGGATTTTTTTTTAAGAAGCAATGAATATTTATCCCAACCATGATACTCTATTAAAAATTCTTACGAGAAGAATTAGGCGAGGGAAAAAAAAGTGTGATTATTAGGAGGAAAGTATTAAAATTCTGGCCGGTGTAACTCGCCATTGCTCTACATCAATTCCCCACCCCGAAGTATGTAACAAAGCGCGGCCTTGGATTATTAATGCTTCCTAAAATAACTCTTCTCCATAATGCGCCTAAGCTTATAGGATTATTTAGGAAGGGAAGGAATAAGCCAGGGAGATGATGCTACACGTTTATCTCAAATGAGAGCCGTAATGTATGCAGTAATAAGGAAAATGGGGAATCTTGCATTAACGCTTCCAACAGTTTTACTCTTACCAAGTTTGAATCCAATTTGATAATGCCTCAGAGTTCTTTTGGGTAATATTTTTACAATTATATGTTAAGCATAGAAAATTACATAGTTCTTTACATGAAAAATGATTTAAGGTAAAGGAAGTAGTTAAATTTACCGAAATTATAGTCTTGATGTAGTATTATAAGATGAGATAAGCATGATTATTTCGATGGAGCCTGCTTTCTTTCATTTTCAGTAAGTTAATATGCCTGAGATAAAAGACTGTAATATAGTATCTAATTATGATTTGTTGATAGTCTGAACATGATGAACTGTTTAATAGTTCATAATTAGAATTATTTCTTTTGGAACAATTTAGAATCTCCAGATTTCTTATAGTATAATTGTTTTTACTTTTTATAAAAAAAATGGAAGCATAACATTTTCAAATTGTTTTAGGTACAGATTTTTCATTATTTTATTCTATCTTTTTTTGTAATGGAAATCCATCTTATTATTTGAACAAATATTTTTTTCAATTTTACTGACATATATGCAATTAAATAAAAATTTCAGATTTTAAAAATTATATTTCCTCAATTTAAATGCATAATTTAAAAAATTAAAGAATACAAACATTCTAAAAATGTAATTAATATTTTAATTTCTTAATTTTATTTATGGTTAATATCTTTATAATCCCTTAGAAACTATAATGATTATTGATTCACATCGTAATTGAAAAACACACCTTTCAAGGCTAAGATATTTTGTTAATTATATATTTTTAATTCTTATTAAACATATTCATTCATAATGTTTTAATAAAATATTGTTTCATTATTACATGTATTTTAAGTGGAATTTGGGATTTAATGTAATATTAAATAAAACATCAATTTAAACTGATTCTATGATGTATTCAACCGATAAATACGAAGGGCTACGTTTATTTTTAATACAATTAAGCAAATTATACGTATTACATAAGTGAGCATAACAATTGTTCAAAGGGCATTAAATTATAACATTGATCTAATTATTAATAATTAAGTTTACAGATTAATTAGCGTTTCCTCAAGTACTTTTATAGCTGCATGTATTTATTTTTTTTCATAATTAGATGGAAAACACTCTAGTTAATTTATCTTTTAATTAAATTTGAATGTGATAAAGAGTTCTAGAGACAAATCCAAACTATATTAAACCGCCATACACTTAAATTACTTTGGTCAAATCATGAAACTGCAAAAAAGATTATTATGTTTATATATCCGCAAACTAAAAACTTTGTACAAATTATAATAACACAAGAAGTTAATGAATTTACATTTTGATTATTAAATGAAACTCCTGAGTTTTTTAAAGCAATATTTCACAATAGGTCTACTCCAATTTTAAGCAATGGGACTTAGTCATGTGTATCATTTGAAATATCAGTTTGTAATTGATTTTATCTGATCTTTAACTAACGCAGATATATATATATATATATATATATATATATATATATATATATATATATATATATATAAATATATATATATATGACTTTCTAAATTACAAACCCTTGTGGCGACATATTACAAAAGCAATATTTGCACTACGGAGAAGGATAAAAACTACTCAACTTTTGATATAACTTTTATTGTGTTCTATTTGCATTTTTCCCGGCAACAGGTCAGCCATTGATGTCCTCTTTCTATGTATGCATTTCATCTGTTTACCAAGAGTCATTTAACTTTTAATATCATTGTAAATAAAATCATTTCCTTCATTGGTGACCCGGTGAACACACTGTTCGCAAAACTCGCCATTAACGATTGCTGTATAACTTGAAAATCAGGTACATTTATGCTATAATTCGAAATGTTTCACATTTTAACTTAAAATGGCTACTAATAGTGAGGATTCCACATTTAATCTCGGTGATACAAATACCGAAATTCATAAAGTAGCATTTAAGCCAACAGTGTTTTGGCGAAATAAGCCTAAATTGTGGTTTTTACAACTGGAAGCATAATTTTCTAAAAGCGGTAATTCAAACGACACAACCAAATATAATATCGTTGTTGCTGTTCTAGATGAGAATGTTTTAGAATTTGTAGTGGATGTATTATCAAATCCTCCTCATGATGATAAATACGAAACGTTAAAAAATGTCTTGTTAAACAGATTAACCGATACTGAGAAGTCAAGGTTAAAAAAACTGTTGACTGATATGGAACTTGGCGATCGACACTCGTCCGATCTTTTACGGCAAATGAAGAGCTTAGCAGGGAGTTCTATTTCTGATGAACTTATTAAATCTTTGTGGTTACAAAGGCTTCCACAGAAGACCCAAGCTATTTTGTCGATTAGTAAAGATTCATTAAATAATATTGCAGAAATGGCTGACAAAATTATTGCTGTTTACAGTTCATCCGAAGTATGCTCGGTAACAAACAATAATTCGTCGCCAAAATCAAACGACCGTAATAAATTAGGGGCATTGCAAGCAGGCATAGCGGTATCAACAAAAAAATTCGATGAATTTTCTCGAAATTCTAGGCAACGTAGTATATCAAGAGAATTCAGAAGACACACAAGATCCAAATCTAATTCATCCCGATATGTTTTTTGTTGGTATCATTTTAAGTTCGGAAATAATGCCAAAAAGTGTGTACAACCATGCCAATTTAAAAGAGATGTTTCGGAAAACGAATAGGCCAATCGCTTGATGCGGCCGGCGATACTGGCGAAAAAAAGTTGCCGCTTATATTTATACGATAAATCAACCGGCAAACAATTTCTTATTGATACGGGAGCTGATGTATCAGTAATTCCTGCAAATAAACAAAGAAATAATAAAGTATCAGATTTTACATTATTTGCCGCCATTGGTTCAAAAATCAACACTTTTGGCACTAAAATGCTTAGATTGGATCTTGGACTTCGCCGACAATTTACTTGGTCATTTATTATAGCAAATGTTTCAAAAGCTATTACAGGAGCAGATTTTCTCAAAAAAATTGGATTATTAATTGATTTAAAAAGAAAATGTCTCATTGACCTTTTAATATCCTTGCCTTCATTTGGTAAAATAGTTATAATACCGAATTTTTCTCTCACAATAGTTCCTTCCGGATATGATTCTTCAATATCTTAACTTATTAGTGAATTCAAGGAAATAACATTTAATAACTCATTCATCAAAGGACCTAAACATTTAGTGACGCATCATATCGTAACAAGTGGTCCACCTGTCTCAGCAAAAGTTCGTCAATTGGCACCTGACAAGCTTAAGTTAGCGAAAAAGGAATTCTAGTTTATGCTGGAACAAGGGATTTTTTTGCCGACCTTCTAATAGCGTGTGGGCAAGCCCATTACATCTAGTAAGGAAGAAAACAGGGGATTGGAGACCTTTTGGGGATTATTGAGCTTTGAATGTCGTAACACAACCTGATAGATATCCCATTCCTCACCTGCATGCCTTTTCTTATAATTTACATGGATGCACTATATTTTCAACTCTCGATTAGGAAAGAGCCTATTATCAGATATCAGTTAAACCATCTGACATAGAAAAAATTGCCATCTGCACACCTTTCGGTTTATATGAATTCACCAGAATGACTTTTGGATTGCGCAATGCAGCTCAAACTTTTATGCGGTTTCTTCATTCCGTACTTCGGGGCTTAGATTTTTGCTTCAGCTACATTGATGACATTCTAGTTGCGTCTAAGGATGAAGCCCAGCATAAAGCATAACTTAAACAAGTTTTTTAACGTCTTCTGGATGCTGACCTTGTTATAAAGGTTGTGAAATGCCCATTACTACAAACTTAAGTTGATTTCTTAGGCCATCATATTTCTGTCAATGGCATTGAGTCTTCAAAGGAAAGAATAAAAGTAATCGAAGATTTCAAGCTTCCTGAGACGGTAAAGGAGTTGCACAAAGATACTTAGGAGTTATCAATTTCTACCATCGGTTTATTCCTAATGCTGCAGAAAATCAAGCAGTTCTAAACAACTATTTGAAGGGAAAGAAAAGTAATGACATTCGAGCAGAAACAGTAGCAGATAACATACTAAAAGGCTGGATTTCACGTTTTGGAACACCATTAGTCATTACCACTACTCAAGGAACACAGTTCGAGGCTCAGCTCTTTCAAGAACTTTCAAAATTAATAGGATTTAAACGCAACAAAACTACTACATATTATCCACAAGCAAATGGTTGTATAGAGCGCTGGCACCATTTTCTTAAAACGAGCATAATGTGTCATGAAAGCGAAAGTTGGGCGAGATCCCTTCCAATAATATTGCTTGGAATGAGAACAATTTGGCGTGCTGATTTCGAAGCTACACCAACTGAATTACTTTATGGTGAAAGCATTCGCTTACCACGCGATTTCTTTGAAGACACCCTGTTTCAACCTCAATCTGAATTCGTCCAAACACTTAAAGCAACCATCAGAGATTTCAAGCCAGTTCCTTTTTCATATCACAGCAAGCAGAAACTTTTTATCTTCAAAGACCGCAAAGATCGTTCTCATGTATTCGTCCTCACTGACAGTGTTCGTCGGAGCCTGCAATCACCATATCATGGACCCTATAAGGTTATCAACCGATCTCACAAAGTTTTTACACTTTTCATTAAAGGTAAAAATGTTAACGTTTCAATAGACAGATTGAAACCATGTTTTTCCGACAATTCTGCATTGGAGAAGATACACCTAATAAACCTGCAGAAATGCTAGTGAAAAAGATCAGATTTGATCCATTGCTCCTTCCTACTTCAACCAGAGCGACAAGAGGTGGACGTTAAGTTCGTTTACTAGTGCGTTATCAGTGAGATACATTTTTGTTACAGTATCTCACTTGGTGGGGGGAGGAATATTGTGGCGACATATTACAAAAACAATATTTGCATTACGGAGAAGGATAAAAACTACTCAACTTTTGATATAACGTTTATTGTGTTCTATTTACATTTTTCCCGGCAACTAGTCAGCCATTGATGTCCGCTCTTTATGTATGCATTACATCTGTTTACCAAAAGTCATTTAACCTTTAACATCATTGTAAATAAAATCATTTCCTTCACCCTTGCATAACAGTGCTATATGTAAACTTTTTTTTTATTTCTAATGGGCTATCGATTGGAATTTTTACCAAGTACCTTTCCGAAAGCTGGTATACTTTTTTAGTGTGGCGCAATATAGGCGGATACCAATCGCCACAGGTAATTTTGACGCCCAGTGGGGAATTTTGCTCCCTAGAGGGAGGCAACTGAGCTCTGGCAATGCGAACAAGAACTAGGGTTTTATTTTGCTTAGAGCACCCATGCAACACAGCACCCAGTCTGCTTAGTGTGCCTAAGTCGGCTGGAGGGCGTGGTTGGTTTATCGCTGGTCTTCTGCACCCAAGGTTGTGGGTTCGACCCCGGCCCAAGTCGGTGGATTTTCATGACGCAGAAAATCGATTATCCGGCATATGATTATACAGCATGTAAAAGATCCCTAGAGTGTCTTCTTGGAATGGGTGCTCTAGGCAAAATAAAAACCTAAGAAATTAATTAATATAATTATGATTTGCTTATTATTTTAATATAAAACTAATTTAACACAAGTAGTCATGGAAATTAAATAATTTTAAAAAAATGATAACTCAATGAAAAATGTAAAAAATTATTTTATTTAAATTGAATTTTTTTCCCTAAAAATAGTCTGCATCACAAAGTATTTAAAGCCTTTCAATTTTATTATTATTTTTATTATTATTTTGTAAAGTTTATCTAGTTTTATAAAAAAATTACCTTAGTTTATTTTGTTACCATTGCTCTTATACACGGATCCTCGTCTTTCTTTTACTTTTTAAGTTATTTATTCTAAAAGTAGGATGTATTTTAACTGATTAGTCAATCAATTAATTGTATGCTTCTTTTTGGTTTTTAAGAACTATTGACTGAGAGTTTGACATAGTTTTACATTCTTTCGATTTCATTGAGGACTGCGGTAGCCCAGTGGTCAAGATATTAGATCATGGCAGGCATGTCATGAGTTCGAGCCCAGAAACACTAAAGACCCACCGTGTAGGGCAGCGATGCATGTTAAATCTGTCACTAGCTGAAAAGTCCTCCCATGGGTGTGGTGTGGTAGTTAGGAGAGGGGCGTGCCAGCTCAGGTGTCATCCACATCACTTGATCATGGATTAAAATGACGTAGACCGTTGCCCAAAGCGCTCGTATAGCTGAAAAATGCGACGTTAATATTCACTCACTCACTTATTCGATTTCATTGAATGTTTATTGTAAATAAATCAAAATAAATCTTACATGTCGAAATTCTGTGTGGATATAGAAAATTCAACATTTAAAAATATTTCTAACTTTCAATAAATTCTTCAGCTAATTTTTTTATATGTATTTAAGAATTCATATATCTGTAATATCTTTTATAAATGTTCCTTAATTTTAGAATAGGGGAATATGTTTCCCCTGGTTTATGCCTGAATATTTTAAAAATAATAGATAATAATTCATTATTATGTATTTGCTATATTTCCCTATGACAAAGAAAACAAATTTTTAATCTCTCATAATTTTGGATCATTCTACATGAATTTAGGTCTACTTAAATATATGTTAATTTAACCAAGCCTATTTTACATATGCTGTTTATATTACATAGGCTATTTTAACCAATGTATCTTTCACTGAATAAAAATACTTATATATTTATGTATGGGTTACATTTAAATATAAAAAAAAACTTTGAATCTCTACTAAAAATAACATTGAACATTTATCGATTTTTGTGTTTAAATTCTACGCCGAAAAATACATTTAAAATATTCGTGTTCAACGTCACACAATCTCGATAAGCATCTTTTATCCGTAATACAAATTAAATCCTCAAGAACATAGACAGTTCAGACTCTTAACATGTTTACTGACTTTGTATCTAATACAATATTTTATAAGATTAATAAACTATGATAAAATATATTTCTTTTTTAAAAAGTTCTACCATTTCTTCAAGCCCTATTCCCATTATTTCTACTATTCTTATAAGTGCCAGGTAAACCGACAAATAAATCAGCAATAAACAGCGTCCTGCTCTGACTCAGGATACGCATCCATCACCATTAGGTCGGCATCATTGGATTTCACGTCATCGGCCGTGCGATATGTCAGGTCAACTGTGCAATACAAGGAATCTACTGGGAAACGCTTACTGGCAGGAGACTTTTTTAGGTCATTATGCGTCACTACTTGTTCTTCGTCGTATGTCCTTAGCCTTTTGGTTTTATTTTATTCATTTCTTTTCAATCTAACGCGACGCTTAACCTCTTAAGTGGTAAATTTTTTTTTGCCCAAAATGTTTCACATTAAGGCACATTTTTTATTGCATATAACTAAGCATAATACTTAACAGAATGTGGAAATAGAAGAATTTTATTTTATAAGTTTCAATTTTAAAGATTTCATACTATTTTTTTATTTTATAATTGTGGAACACAGACCCTCTAAAGGGTTACTTTTTATAGGTACACACTGAATACTATGATGAATGTTTCAAATATACTAAAAGAGTTTCTCTCATACTTGCAAAAAAAATTCAAATTCATACCTCTTTTTCAAACATTTGAGGATTTTAGATTTTGTGCGAGAGTATGTATATATATATATATATATACATATATATATATATATATATATATATATATATATATATGTGTGTGTGTGTGCGTGTAAGCATAATTAAATTAGATTTACAATTAAATTCCCTATATAGATAGCACTTAACTTTTATTTTTCATTACTTCTTCAAGTATTAAATTAATCTACCAATTATTTCTATGAAACATATAGCCTAACGACTAAGCATTCCTGATCCCAGATAATTATATTTAATAGTTATACATGGCAGCATTAACATTCAAGTACACATCATATAATACGAGATACTTCACATAGCTAGCGTAAGTGGTAAAACACTTAGATTTCACTGGGACGTTTTTTTTTTCTCTCTGCCTCTTAGCGTCATGTGATGTCGAGAATTTATTGAATAAAGTTCCTTTATAAAATTAAGTCTGATTCTGGCTCGAAACATATATATATATATATATATATATATATATATATATATATATATATATACATACACATATATATATGTAATCATAATTTGAAGCACGCTGTAATACTAATTCTTAAATTTCAATGGGGACAGATAATTTCGGCTCTTTTGGAATACCTTTCCATTTTCATCTTTTCTCAAGCAACAACAAATTATACATTGCCTCACCAATCCTACTATATCAAATATTTTCTAAAATTTAAATGCCTGCCTTCAACACGATAAATTCTCTCCTTCAACACAAAGAAAACTCCATTAAACAAGTATTCCAGTACCATGGACAACTGCATCTCTGAAGCACTTTAGCACTAATAATCTCACTATATGAATGAAAAATATGTGAGAATCAAAGATAGAAAATATCAGTGTCCACACAGCGTAAAGGCGAACTATTCGTGGCTTGCTTTTGGTAAACCGTATGGTGTACGAGTAAACCATTTAAAAGGGTTAAAGAATATACTCTTGAAAATAAATTCTACCAGTAAATTCTTGGAATATTAGCAGATTTTGCATTTATGTGTAGAAACTATTAAGAAACGAACGTATTTACCTTCATCAGGAATTCACCTAAACTCAAATACAAGCTCTGCAACCTATTAATGCTTGGATTTCTTTCGAGAAAAGAAAAATCAATATCGTTCAAGAATTTTATAAAAAAATCAAAAAAATGAAGAATAAAAAATATCATTTTTTAGATTTGTATACATTTGTAAGACTCGTTAAATTAGAATATATTTCATTGACTTGTGTTACACAAAGGCGTTCCTAGACACCTCAATAAAGTTAAAAAATATATACTGAATAATAACAGAAATTCGTAAAGCTCTTAAACTGTTCAAAACTTAGAATATACTTCATTCTTCATTAGTATTCCTCTACTATTTAATTTTTTTGTAATAAAATAAACGAGAGAATCTGTTTATTCAAAAAAATATTTTATTGTAAAAAAATGACATGATTTTTTTTCAATTTCATGTACCTAAAAGAACAGTTTTTAAATAAAATTTTTAAATTAATGTATTTATTTATTTATTTATTAATTTATTAAATTAATTAATTTAAAAATATACGTATCACTTAACTATATTCCTCTATATTTAGTGCAGAAAAACCTTTAAGAAAAACAAGTAATAAAAAAATTAAGTTAATTCCTACTTAAATCAACAAAGAAAAATTTTATTTTAGCTACTTTTTATTAAATATTTACAATTCATATAAATGTGTATATTCATTATGTGGTAAGAATCCCAACAGACAGAATCACAACATTAAGTGGTAATTAATTTTTATTAATTATCATTAAAGTATTATATTGCCATCCAAAACAATCATGTATATAAAATTTCGGTTCAAATGAATGCTTTAAAACACGAGAAAAAAAATCTTTAAAGTTTTCACCCAAGTCGCTAAAAATGACACCAACGTGGCTGTTTCTGTAATTTTTTAAATAATTAGCTTCAATTAATTAATTTTAATTAATTATAATTAAATTATCATATTTTTATCCAAAACAATACAGTATAGAAAATTTCAGCTCACATGAGCGCTTTAAAATGTGAGAAAGAAACCTTTTCAAGTTTTGACACGCCAAAAAGGTCGCTAAGTCGCCAAAAATGATGCCAACGTGGTTGTACTTGTAATTAGTTTTAATCAATTACTTTTTTATGAATTATAATAAAATTACTCTATTGTCATCCAAAATAATCATGTATATAAAATTCCAGCTCAATTGAGCTCTTTAAAATGTATTTTATTAACGATTGAAAATTCCACGAAGATAAATAAATAAATATATAGAGAGTGTGAGCTATAATAGTAGGAATTGAATGAGTCACATTTTATTGTAACAAGGCTCTAGATGGTATTATACGTAGTCAAAAAGAAAGAAACGTGACGTGAATTGAAAAAAGTCATAAAACCATATATCCAAAACAATTTATAAAAACCCATTAAAATCTAAACTTTTAATAATGTCAAAAAATAATGAGTATACCTAAGTTATCAAATAATGCATTGCAAAACTATCCCTCTAACAGAATAAAATAGTTATCTCAATTTCATTTTTTGCAATCAATGTTTGAAACCTAATTAACTTTCACAGTCAGATTTCTCTGTTGAAATTTCATTTATATGTATGTTAGACACTAATTGGTTTCTTTTAATATTTAGCTTATGGTTTCATGAAGCTCACCAAATATAAAGTCATAATTGAAAAAAACAACACACATCAGATTTTATATAGCCTTTGTTGTATGAATCAAATAAAAAGGTCTAGTTCCTTTTTTACAAAAAATTTGGATAGTATATTTTGAAAGCCAGAAATAAGTTTAAAAACCTTTTAATGAGTGGAATTTTTTTCTAAAAAAATTATATGTGTGTGGTTTGATAAAAAAAAGTCAATCTAGCTAAAAAATATTTATATTCAGTTTAATCTCTGAAGAAAATACACATACTTTATGTAATACCTAATAATATGAAAGTATTAATATATTCCCCTAATATTACTTTGAAATTCCTAATAGAAACAGACTAATTTATTTCAATAAAATAATTGACTACTTCCTTATTCAATGACTGTTCATTAAGTGCAGATATCTTTTGCTTTACAGATTGCTTTAACTTTTAACCTGCCCAATTTAATGACAGTTATAAAACGTATTTAATAGATTCATTATTGAGAAAATTAAACAGTAAATAAATAATACACCCGTTTCATCATTTATCATGCCTATTATGTTTCATTGAACTTTTGAAAAATCTGTTCTATAATAATCTACTGATTTGAAAAATAACAATATATTTTGAAAATAACAATCCATTAAATTAAATTTAATCTATAATATTTCGCAAATATATATAATCTGCTAATTAATTAATTCTTAGTTAACATGATGATTTTTCATGATTTAGATATTGATAAGTAAAGTTGTTCTATATCTTAAATGATTGATTATAAAAATAAAAGAGTTTTTTTTAACTTTGCTTCATATAAAAAATTATAATATACTTTTATAAATAATAAAAGCGCATTTTCTTTTTAAAAAATATTAAACCCTTTAGACAACAATATTTCATGAAGCACAAATTTAAAAAATGATAACAATAATTTTGCCAATCTGTTTCCAATTAACATATATTTTTATATTCTTCGGCTTTTATTATTTTATTTTAAAATTAAAATCCATTATACTTTTGATACGTAAGAAAGAAATATGGGTCACATAAATAATAAGAATAAATTTCAAAATATTACCATTATTTTGTGATCTATAAATATTTTATTTAAGAAGTAAAACTAGGAAGATTTTTAAGTAATCTAAATTGGGATCCATTATTTTAAACATTTATTTTAAAAATAAGGAAAATATTTCTATTAAGAATATATATTTTATGCCGTTAAATACATGAAAATATTTTGATTTACTTACGATAAAACTTTTAACTGTACGACACATTTTAGAACATGAATATTATTCAAAATAAATTGAGTAACATATTTTTAAATGTGAGTGGGGAATTGCAGAGATTTAAATTTCTCTTCCAAAATAAACATTAGATTATATTAGGAACGATTGGTCTTAATAAGAAATAATAGCCTAATAACAGTTGTACATGACTATAAAAGTTAGTATTTGATGTTTAATTTAAAAAAGGATGTACATTCCTGTAAAGATTATATTCCAAGAAATATACACACATATATATAGATATTTGTAGTTAATTTTCTACCAGAAAAACCAATACCTGAAAATTTTATTAATATAAATTTTTTTCATATATTTCCCCAAAAAATACTTTAAAAAATTTAACCAAAGATGAAACAAATATAATATTTTCCTAAATTATTTTTATTTTAACTAATAAAAAATATTTACAAAACAGTATTATTTTAAAATATTCTAAGATAACTGCTTCTCTCCCCTCCCCAAAAAATAATGTGTTTTTTTAAATTCTGAAGATTAATTTTAATTTCTAAATTTAATTGAAGCGCGCAATGTTTGTAATAAGAAGCAAGTAAAAGAAAAGAAAGAAAGAAACAAGTAAAACAAAAAAAAATCATGTCCTATTAGGTCAACAAAGAAAAATTTAATTTTAGTTAAATTTTATTAATTAGTTACAATTAATGTAAATATGTATATATAAATGACAGAATCATAATATTAAGTGACGAAATAGAAAGCGATTTTCTTCGAAATTTTCCATTTTCCTTTCTATATATGGTGTTGGACTATTTTTTGTTTGTTTTTGTTACGATTTATTCAATAATTAAATTTAAGTATTCTAATAAAATAATAAAATAAAAAAGAAACCACATTCTCAGAAATAAGGCCATTCCAAGTGGGATTCGATCCCACTTTCCTTGAATTAGAAGGCCAACGCACTAATCATTGCGATACAGAGACACAAGGAACACTTTTCGTTTCTATATATGCTTTTGGACTATTATTTTTGGTTGTTACTACTTATTCATTTTAAAAACTTTAATTAATGAATTTATATTTGAAAAAACTGTATTAATATCAAGTGTCATTTACTACAAGTTTAAAAAAATGTATTATGTATTTGAACTTGAAAGGATGAATAGAAAGTATTTTATTAACGGTTGAAAATTTGAACAAAATGTATACATATATATAGGGAGAGAGTGAACTAAAATGGTAGGAATTGAAAAAAAAAAGAAAAATATTATCACATGTTTGTCATATTTCTTATGTAAAAATTATTAAATTCATTTTCTTTCAAAAATGCACTCAAATTATTATTTGGTTCTCCTCATCCTCTTGAGAACATCCATGGAAATCGCATTTACATATAATATTATTGTGTAAGACAACAGTGTTACCGTAAAAATGCAAGCTGCATATGTATGAAAGTGATTGCTTCTGCACAATTCAAAAATTTTCATCCCTCACTTAAGTACTTAATTCAAATCTCCCAAACTTGTGTTCTGTACCATGTTTCAAATTTGTAAAAATATTCACAAGAGAGAACTCGTCTTTTAGCGATAACTTTTTCAAAAGATGTTTCTTTCGATAACTCTCATGTCGTTCTAAAGCAGACACTTGATTGCTTACTCCTTGTGAGAAAATAGTTTTAAAGAAATATTCCACGTTCCTACCTTGGAACAGTTTCGGCGGAAGCGTAGGTTTGAATAGACGCATATATTCGGGGAGTCTCTCTTATCTTAATGTTCACAGATAATAAAATTCGCAATTTTCATCCTCTACGCTCTGTGGTGGTTCTGAATTATTGTGAGGCTTGACGATGTGGTTGGAAGAATACAGTGCAATTTCTTCAAGGCGTTGTTGGGGGTTAATTCCAAACTGACACATTTCAGTGAGTGTTGAGTGTGAAGCAAACATTTTAAAAGTGACTCATACAAAGCTTAGCAGGATATTGATATCAATTATAGAAAAACAGAATATTTGTGGAAGTAAGTCTGATCAACTGATCATTTCTGCATATATCATGTTGTACTAAAAAAATATTTACACAATACATAATGTTTATGTCTCCTTCTCTCTCACTCTGTATATATATATATATATATATATATATATATATATATATATATATATATATATATATATATATATATATATATATATATATATATATATATATATATAGAAATAGAGAGATACTTAAACATTATGTATATATGCAGAGAGAGAGAGAGAGAAAAGAGAGAAATATATTTGTTTCGTTGGAATCTACCACACTTGAAATTTGTCACATTAGTTTTGAGCTTTGTTGCGCGATAATTTAAATCATTATGGGATATTAAAATTTCTCTTTTAAAAAACTATAGATGTTTTTATATATTTACTTCATTCTTATGTCCGCAGGAAATCAACCAGCTCTACGTTTTTACGAGATAATTCTTTTTTTTTATTAATTGTGTAATCCAAATATAGAGTTTTTATAACAATAATATTAATATTTTTTTTAAAGTTTGAATCTTATTTTTATCTTATTTTTAATTCAAACAACTCCCTTCTTTTTATTTTTTATGCGTTGCACAATGTGGAAGATTTACACATGTAGTACGAGTTGATTTTTCTAACATATAAATTTATAGTCAAATGTTTTACTTTTAAATACTAATACCTTTATCTTATCAAAACTATTGAATGCTTTGATTAAGTTTATAAAATGAAACAAACAGTTTTCTCTTTTTTTCAAAACTTTTCTGAAAATCTTACTTTTCAAAATTGCTTAGAATTCATGTTAAATTATATATATATATATATGTGTGTGTGTGTGTGTGTGTGCGTATTCGTATGTGTGTATTCTGCATACGAAAATTTTTAATTTCTGAAAAAGATGAAATTCTAGACTATTACAGATATAGTCAAGGCATATGCCCCATTGTCATACAGCTAAAGTATCTTGAATCAAAAATAACTTTATTAATAGCTAAATGTGGTGTTCGGAAAGAGAAGATGAGCATTAACTTACGCAATGTGGCTCAGCTCATCACAGAACGACGAAATTGAGCATTCAAGACTGAATATAGCTGTCAAGTGTTACCCAAAAGACCCGCATCTGACCAAAGAGGAATTTTAAATGGCGTCTGGAACCGTTGCTTCAGTGAATTTATTCGTAAAGAAATACACATACTTGGTCTTCCGGCCGGAAGTCGCTCACAAAATTTTGATCACGAAATCCAACGTTGTATGCAGACTAACGAGGGGCAATTAACGATAGTTAACACCTGAAACTTGAAAACAGGTTTTCTAGAAAGAGGAATTACGTTTCACCCTCTTCGGATTAGATGACATGATCTTGCCTTGGCCACTACCTGGATAACAGCTCCACCAGAGAGGGCTGTGCCTGTATGAATTTCCGCTGAGGTAATGTTATATTGCGAGGAAATTTCCCTTGCTATAATCTGGAGCTCTATCGCAATGCTTGGAACACTCAAAGCCAAGACTTATTCCATTATTTTGGTAGATTATGTGATACCTACGCTCTGGCTGTATTACGGGGTGGAACGTACTTTCTCCCAGGACAACAACGCCACTTTTCATTTTTCTGCGAGATGTCGGAGAGTTCAATGATTGAACTGTCTATTCCAGACTACAAAACATAACTATATGAAATACTTACGGGACGAACTAGATTGTCAAGGGTAGTTCCATTGAGCAAAATAGGCTGGTGAACTGACCTGTCTTCTCTATTACAAGTAAAAGAAAGTACTGATTGCCGTGCAGCAGTGATTGATGTAGAGTATGGCATGGAGGGGCTGTTCTGTAATTTAGGTTAATCAAATATTGTGGGTAAGCAAACATTCTTTTTCCTTTTACATCTTTGACAGGGAGAGTTTTAAGGAACTGGTTAACTGGGCCTGGGTCACTTGTCTCATTATTTACTCGGCCTCAATAAGATCATGATTCGAATAATTTTAATCATGAAATGTTATCCCCGGATATATTCTCTAAGAACTGAGAATTTCGAGTTATATGCCAATTAGCAACTGTGGCTAAACTGCATTATTATGTCATAGCTGTCATCCGTATCTAGGCTTAGACCTACCATTATACACCATTGTTACTCATTTAGTCGAAAAGCAGCAATTCGTCGAGTCGATTTGTGCCTAGATCTGTAAGATTTTGAGTCCCACACATTTATTTGTTACAGATTACTGTTCATACGAAGATTTTATAACGTATGCTATATAATGACTGATCATAAAGGATTAAAGGTAGGCTTATTTTTGTTATAATATCCTCAAAAAATCTTGACATTATCAATCCGAAGGTTAAATTACTTCTTGGTAGACATTGTATAATTATCTTATATTGGTCTAATGATCACTTTTACATCATAATCTATTAAATCTTTAAATATATTATTTTCATAAAATAGTAATAAAAATTTAATCAAATAATTAATATCAATCTTCTAAACCGATCTTTATAAATAAAATTGTAGATAGAACACAAATTTATTATTTTTATTATTATTATTATTTTCCGTGGGGTACATACGTACTTTACACACGCCGTAATATAATATTTAAGATACAATCAGAGTTATATTAAATTAGAATTCAATTTAAACACACAACAACTAAAAAACACATCACAAAGATAAAGTTTAGTTTTCACTGTCACTACTATCTATTTACATTCTGAGATCCTGCCTTACAACTTTCACAAATCATCTTTAGATGTTAAAGGCTCTTGAATTTTTCGCATTTTATGCAACAAAAATTTGATAGTTTTCTTTTTTTGATCTCCTAACAAGGAGAATAATACTTCTTCAAAATTCGTGGCGTTGTTTCACTTGGTTTTTCGTCTTCAACAAGGCGTTGTATAACAGATTTTTCTTAAATCCTGAGATGTAATGAATGAAGCATGTGTGAATTTTACTCTCAGGTCGTCTTTGCCGATGACGTCTTCACGCGGCATCTCTGAGATTCATCTCAACTCTCAGCAGAAAAACAATCTTAAAGAAGTTGCAAAATACTTCTTTCTTGTAATTTTAGTGTAAAGCTCTGAAAAATATACTCGATGTTATAGAAAAACAAGAAAATGAACGAAAAATTGGAAGGACATTAAACATTACGTGTTTGGACGCGCTGAATCAATCAGATTCAAGGGCTCTGGCCGTCCAAAATGTGAAGCAATGGAACACGTCCTTAGCATTGAACTCAAGTATGAGTGATGAAAAATAGATAGACAAAAAAATAAGGAGCTCGTTCCCGCTCATTGAGTGGACGCGATACCAAAATTATTTTTACTATGCATCTAAAACATTCCTACGCCTGACGGAGAGATAAGTTTAAGTTTTTATTAGGTCTTCAATAGATTTATTGTTGTTGTTTTTAAAAGAATAGGTTTTTAGAAAAACTTATTTATACTAGGACCAATTTTTTTATAAATAAATTTTACTTCATGCATATGCAAAGTTTCTTCTTAAAATAAAAAAAACTAACCTTTTTTTAAAATTGACAATCCTGCATAACGTGCAGTAAAATCTTCTAGACGTATATTCTTTAAACTTCTAAGAGTATAGTTATGTCTTCTAAACGTACAATTAAAACTTCCAAATTAATCTTAATATTTGATTTTTTTTCAATTGATCCTTTACAAGTGAATCAAACTAATTATTTAAGCTTTACAGGGAATTTTCAAATGAAGAAATATAAATAATTACACCTAGAAAATTCAATGAATTAAATGTAACTATAAACTCTCAATAGTTTGATTAATTGATACACTTATTATTTTAACTTTTGTTGATATTTTCACATTTTATGTTGCAAGTATGCTACAAACAATACACTTTTAAAAACTGATAATTAATAATAATTGATTAATATTTCAAGAAATTACATGTGTGATTGCTTCCATTTTCATAATATATTGTATTAAGAATTCAACACGCAAAAATATTTCCAATTTCAAATGTGTTTAATTATTACTTGTTTATTCAACTCGTTGCTATAGAATTAGGTTTGAATTTTAAAAAAGATCCTTAATATATGGTATTATTTTACTTGTGAAACACTTCTGCACTTAGTGTATATTATTGCATTATTTGTATATTCTTCTTCATAGTAACATGTAGCTATCCTATCAATTTTATGTAATTGTGGTAATTGGCGAGATTAGTCTTCAATTTATTAGTTTATGAAAAAAAAGTAATTAGAATAAAACATGCAGTGATATTTTTGACCCGCTTATGTTAATTTAAAATTTAACTGAACCCAATAATATAAAATTCTGAAAAGTGATGGTTTTTCATTTACATAAGGTCCTACACGTAGACCCTAAAGGAATTTTTGTGATGTTAATTCATACTGAACCAATTTTATTATTATAGAAAAGCATCTACCTTTAGCAATTTTCAATGTATTTCAAATATGATATTTCACGAACAAAAAACTACATTTGGCACGCTTTGCAATATTTTGCATTGATATTTGTTTAGAAAAATTTAAAGGGTGATTCACACGCGTGATTCAATTGATACAAATCAGACCAACTTCTAAACAAATATGTTCTTAGCATATATTATTTTTTATATATTTTCGTATATATATATATATATATATATATATATAATCTCACTAAGAAATATAATCTGCAGACGACTTTAATGTTCGTTTTTATTCACATCCCAATATAAAATAAAATTTTTCTGAAAGAAAATAAATATATATATATATATATATATATATATATATAATCTCTAGTTTTTCATCATATTAAACCTTAAGGCATTTTTTATTGTGTCAAAAGCATTGATGTTTTTTTTCCTGATATTTGCTTTCAGTATATGTAACAAAATTTGGTGTACATTTTAATCAAAACAGCACTTCTTAAAAATAGGTGAGTTTAAAAAATTTATATTCATTTTTAAATCTTTTTTAAACGTTTGAGTGTTGAAGAATTTTCTGATTTGATGATTTTTTATATGAATGAAATGCGCTGTTATTATTATTTTTTTGGAAAATAAGAAAATGTTTATAATTAACTCTAATTATTAAGTAACTAGTAATTTTCACCAACATAAATAATTTTTCATTCTCACTTATTACAAAAATGTTTTGCTGCACATATTCCTTGAACTCTATCTTACATATAGCATAAACTAACTTTGATCGTTTAATTCCCTTACCATTTTTTTCATTCCTACTATTAGCTCACAATTTTTATATATTTATTTATTTATCTTGGTAGAATTTTCAATCGTTAATAAAATACATTTAAAAGCGCTCAATTGAGCTGAATTTTTATATACATGATTATTTTAGATAACAATACAATAATTCAATTATAATTAATTAGTTTTAATCAATTAATTTTTATTATTTTAAGAATTACAAATAAAGCCATGTTAGCATCATTTTTGTCGACTTAGTGACCCATTTGTCGACTTGTGTCAAAACTTGAAAAGGTTTTTTTCTTACATGTTAAAGCATTCATTTGAACTGAAATTTTACATACACGATTATTTTGGATGGCAATACGATACTTAAATGATAATTAATAAAAATTAATTATCACTTAATGTTTTGATTCTGTCATATGTATATACATATTTATATTAACTGTAACTATTTAATAAAAAGTAGCTAAAATAAAATTTTTCTTTGTTGATCTACGTAGGAATTGACTTATTTTTTTTCTTATGTTTCTTGTGTTTACTGCATCCTAACACTGTCGTAAGTTTCACCCGGGTAATTTTTCTACAGAAAATCTTTTGCTTATTTGTAGTCCTCCTATGGTATTAACTAATACCTCCTCTATAACCTCAATAATGTTCGATGTAAATTGCAGTCCAGCATGTGAGTTAGAAGTAAAAAAAATCATTTCATGAACTTTTAAAATTTGTTACAAAATTGGTTTGCTTTTTGTGGTATTTTGGACAAAAGAATCCTATATATAGTTTATGTATTACGTATATACATAGATAACAAGTAAATAATTTGTAAAAGCAACTAAATCTAGATTGTTATATAAATTGTATCATATTCATTTAAAGTTTCGCGAAATTTTGTGTATCATGCGCATTTCAGAGGTAACATTTTTCTAAAAAAATTACTTTCAGTTAATTATATTAATACTTCTGGATATAAAAAAGTAATAGCTTGATGATAATATTGCATTATTAAATCGTTGAAAGAGTTTTCAACTTAATTTAAGTTAACAGCTTGCTTAATTAAAAATTATATTTTGGATAATCAAAACTGCATTTTGAAAAACTCATGTATAAATGTTTTTAAACCTGTTGTTTACTGATGAAGTAATGAATTAGTTTTCAACACTACAAATATAAATGCTTAAATAATTTATATTATCTACAATATTACGATACGGAAAAGTATGCATATTATGATGTTTTCTTAGTTAAAATGAATATATGGATTATTTCCACAGATCTTTAGTTTATTAATTAATTTTTCCCCTTTAATTTAACATTAACATTGCCTCAAAAATTACTTAACGTTCAAATACTTATCAGCTTAAAATTTTATTCAGAGCTTTTTCAAAGTCATTTTAATTTTATATAATGAAATTCGAGACAATATTGACATATGTGGGGTATGTAATTTTCATACATTTTATTGCCACATACTGCTAGATACCCATCTCTGACTGACGACAATTGGAAAAATATCAATTATTATTAGAAACAAAAGATAATATTCATTAAGATTTCTTACTAATTTGCATTGTAATTAAATCTGTAACTCAGAACTCGAATTTGCACATGTTATAGTATTTATTTGACAGGTTCCTTGTCATTTTAATATTTCGAAATAAAACTAAAATTGAATATTTTTCTACTCTTTTGTAAAATTAACTTACTTATAAAGTTAATTAGATATAGAATATAACATGTTTTAACCCTACATTCGTAGTTCCTAAGGCCGAGAGTTTGCTATTATAATATTGAGGTTATTTTTAACCTATACTATGTTGTTAAATTTCTATTCATTGCATTTTTTTATAGATTTATAACAATTTAGTATATGATTATATATATATAGACCGACGGAAAAAATTCCAACACCAAGGAAAAATTATCGTAGATAAATGAAGTTTAGACAATACAATTACCTACTTAACATGTTTAATTGATTGAATTTTCAAGATCACTGGTTAACTTTAGGTCAAGAAAATACATTTCAAATGTGAAATTCCGTTACATTAATAGCCGGTGCGACCTCTAAAATTTTGAATTCAAGCCGACAAGCATGCGTGCATTATGTCATACAGTTGCCGTAAGTTACTTTGTGGTATGGAGCTCCATGCTTGGTGTACTTGTTGCGTCAATGCTGGATGTTCAGTGCTGGCTGTGGATAATGCTGGAGTTTTTTCAATGTATCCTGTATGTGCTCAATCTAAGACATATCTGACGAACTCGCATACCAAGGTAATATGTCAACAGTCTGAAGAGCATGTTGAGTTACAACAGTGGGGCGAAGGCGAACATTATACTTTTAGAAATCTCCCTCTTGAATGATGTTTATGAATGGCAGCACTATAGGTTGACTTGCCAGACTAACGTAGAAATTTGCAGTCAGTGTTTTTGGGATAACCACGAGAGAGTTCCTAATATAATAGGAAATTGCTCCCCTAACCATGACAACAGCTGTAGGTCCAGTGTATCTAGGCCACAAATAGTTTGGGTGCAGATGTTTCCCTCGCTGCCTTCTGACCAACTCAAGCTATCTCTAGCAAGAAGGCAGAACCTGTTTTCATAAAAACACAACATATCTCCACTTCGTCCTACCACTGGCGTCACAAAGGACAATGGCTTTGAGTCAATGGAATACACACTACAGGGTGCCTGGCTTAGAGCTGTCTTTGAAGTAACTTATTTTTAAAAGTTCGTTGTGTCACTGTGGTACCAACTGCAGCTCAAATTTCTGTCACGGGGCAGTGCAATGCGCCACAGCCGTAAGGCAACGCGGCTGTCTTTCCTCTTAGTAGTGTCACATGGCCATCCGGAACCCGGTCTTTTGGAGGCAGTACAATCGATTGATTACTGCTCCCAACAATCATGCACAGGGGATACATTCTGGTCGGTCTTTCTGCAATAACACGAAAAGAAAATCCATCTTATCTTAGCCATAGACCTCGTTCAAACTCGGTGATCTGTTGATGATGGCTTCTTCATCTTCTTAAAGGCATTTTTGGCTAAAATCAAACTAATACGTCAAATTTTACAGACAATTAAACGTTCCAGAACTTTCCAGCACGAATTTAATGTAACCCTGATATGTGCAGGTTTTGATTGGGCTTCAGCGTGAAATATGAATCGATGTTATATTTCAGATGTATAAACACACGTTCCAAATATCTAACACAACTCTCTTATTGCTGAGTTTTTCCCCCGTGGGTTTATTTCTTTTCTCGATATAAGACAGAATCTGATATAAAAAGAAAAAGCCTATATATTTAAATCTATTAGCCAAATATGGTACTTAGTAAAACATGCATATTTCAGAACAACACATTTTTAAGTTAATTTTTAATTTTCATTATAAGAAACAATATTTATAAATGTAGTTTCTTAAAAATCATGACAATTACTTATTTCGTTTAATTGTCTTCAATCATACAAGACAGATCTTAATGAAATTACATATGCACATATATATATATATATATATATATATATATATATATATATATATATTAAGTGATATAATACTAAAATTATCCTGTCCTTCCATACAAGAACGATAAATGAAGATCAAGAACGTACAATGAATTAAAATTGAAAAGTCCAAAAGAAGTATATAAAAATTAAACAAAAACTTAATTCAAAAATAAAATATGGCTTCCTATTTACAGTTATACAGATTTCAAAACGTGAATTTGGGGCTGTTTGAGTCCCTAGCATAACCTTTCCCACTCATTCAACAACGATGATTTCAGTTTCTGTTTGTTCTGAGTGACAGATGGAGACATACAACTTCCTTACCATGCATAATGGTGAGTTTGGGAGGTCTTACTAGCTAAAAAATACACTTGGTGAATATCCTTATTTTCCAGAAATCTATCTGCTAGTTGAGATATATCTGTGGATGAGTGTTATCATCTGGCCAACTGAACACCTAAAAGGCATTCACGATTCTGTCCATCTACATGGGTCCTATGACGGAAAAAAGGACAAGGAATTTCTGAAAGCCCATGTAAGACGATGTTTGGACAAACCATCAAAGTTAGGCTGTTATAATAACAGCAGGTATCTAGTTCCCTCAAGATGAAAGTTCATAGAGAATTAGCGGTTAAAATTAAATTAGGCTTATTAATAAATATAGCGGTTTCTCTTGTTGATTCCTAATCCAATGTCGAATTTCTTTGCTCCAAGATAAGCAGGCTCTTCTGTGCCCATAAAAACCGGAAACAAATAAATATTTTCTTCTAGCCTTCTAGAAACATTACATTTGGAATTCAGAATCCTACAAGAGTACAGAAAAATAATAATATATATAAAATACAAATTATAAAATTAGATAAAATTGAATTTATAAAAATCTTACGCACTTAATAAATTTAAAGAGGTCATCATGTTTTAAGCAGAATTTCATATAACTTCCTTTTAAGTTTTATTATTGTTATATATCATTATTTTTATTACGTAAATATTAAATATATTGCAAATAATTAAGCATAATTTTTCTGCGCATGTTGATTTATGATATTTTTACTGTTTCAGTATGGAAATTTAACAATCTTAAAAATTAAACTTCTCAACACGCGTATATATATATATATATATATATGCCATGTGATTATAATTAAAGTCTCAAAACGCTATAAAAATCATGGAATAGAATGATGTCAAAGCTGGACAAAATATTTTTACAGAAGGAGAAAAGCGAATAGCATAAGAAAAAAAAAAGTACCAAATTTTATCAACCAGTGGCACTGTAAGCATCAGAATATTTAAATGAAAATACCTCTTAAGCTCCCGACTTACTTCAACTGTTATAAAAACGCCAGGTACATGACTTTTACTCATTTCACATCTAGTAATTGTGCGATGATTTTCTCATTGAAGAACCTCGCTCTGCTTGTATAGCCTTTTTACAAGAATAATGTCTGTGTACCAATAGCTCTGCAGAAGTTCTGGACACTCAAGTGTATGAAAAAAGTCGTTAGTCATGTGACTGCCTAGGGTATGAAGAAAAGTATTCAAAAATTGGAAGAGACAGGCTCTTTTCATGTGCAATCTGTTAGAGGTAGGAAAAGAGTTAATTCGATGGTCGTTGAAGAAGTGGCCACAGCAGTGCAAAAAGAGTCGAGTGGTAGTCTACAACCTTGCAGTGCTCGGAGAAATGCCCGAAAACTGGTCAAGCGTATGCCCAGAGCATAAAATTCTATAAAACATCCTGCATTGCTATCCATAACGAAAATTAGCCATGTGCAGGAGTTGCTTCTTTCTGACCTGCCAGCAATAGAGACTTTCACTTAAGAATTTTTTTCTCGCAGGGAAGTAAACAATGTATATTAGTGGAAATTTTTGTGTTCAGATGAAGCCTATTTCCATCTGACAGAATATGACTTTCACAGAATTACCGAATATGGGTAACAGACAATCCACTCGCAACTCAACCAGTACAACTTCATCAAGCAAAAGTCCCTGTGTGGGGTGGGTTTATGGCATCATTTATCACAGGGCATTCTTTTTCAGAATGACGGGTGCTTTTTGTCCTGTGAGTTTCACCGACCCTGACAGCGCTATGAATGTCTTTTGCACAAACACGTCATTCCAAATTGGCTGTGTGCATGGAATAATTTTTAAGCAAGATAGTGCTCCTCTGCATATTATAAATACAGTGAAGCAGCTGCAGTTATTAACCTCCATTTCCCTAAAAATTGGCCAATCCGATCAGATTATCTTAATCCGTGTGATTTCTCGCTGTGGGACTAGCTGAATGATGTTGCTATTAGTGGCCAAATTGGGCATACTTAGCTGACTCGAAGTCACTCATTGCACAGCACACTTTGAACGTGATCCCGGAGACACTTCGATCAGTTGTAATATATACTGTCTCTCGAATTAAATTTGTTGCAGACTACGGTGGGTACCATAATAAGCATGTTTTGCTCCTGTCTCGAAAAGTTAAAAAACCGATTTTATGGCTGCTTTTTATGCGGTTTATGGCCTCAAGACAATTAAAAACCAATTTGATGAACGCTTTTTATATGGTTTTTGGACTTGGGACAGTTAAACGATTTTCCCATCCGATGTGATTTGAACTTGGCGTAATGGATGGACTAACGTAACTTACAGTATCAAAACTGAACATCTATGCACACTTGAG